>JBAMJV010009193.1:0-103110 GCA_037951105.1 Echinarachnius parma
CATGTATCATATTTTACGCCTAATTATGGTGTCCCTGAATGTATACTGTTTATTGCCAATGTTGTAAATATTGGCAGCTACATTGTAAGTTTGGGATTTGACTAATTTTTGTCAGAAAATCAGTGATTCATTGAAAATCTCATAATTAATTTTTCATCATGAATTTTTATATTCAATTATGCAGTTTGTTTGCAACAAGATTGTGATCGTCATTATTTATGATGATAGATCCATTGACAATGTTACTTCAGGGCCACCATACCTAATACATTTTTTTATCAAAATTGCAGTTAAACAGTTTAATAACATCACACACATAAATATGCAAATTTAAAGAAAGATAATCAGATATATCCATTGCTAAAATGCTTTGTCAATTATACAAGGGGCATGTTCAAATATGAAGAGAAAGCCAAAGCAGAGCTCAAAATTATCACAGGCCCACATCAAATATTACTAGCCTGACTGGGCAACCAGAATGAACAGCCTTTTAAATGCGTTTCTTTGTTCTGAGCCACCATTTCTTTGAGAGCATGTCTGCGTAATCAAAATATTGGCCAGTGTGATTTCTTTACATAAATCATGCTCAGTAAATAAATTTCATGTTGGAATAGACTAACCACACACAATAAGATAACATACCAATGAACAATAAGGCATTTGATTTAGTCCAAAAAATATGTTCCAGCAGTAATGGTCCGGATTCACAAAGGAGGTTTGTACAAACCATGGTTTAAACCATGGTTTACATCTATGGAATGCCATTTGTAAACTGATGGAGAATGAATGTAAACTCCTTACTTGTTAACAATGTTGATGGTACACATTTACTAAATGCACCAAATAAATGTTTGTCTTCTCAGATGGTGAAATTTGCTGGTTAGCAGGCACTAACAGTCATATCATTAGAAATTATAAATTGTTTTACTTGTATACGAGCAGCACTCCATAGATGAAGACCATGGTTTGTACAAACCTCCTTTGTGAATCCGGGCCATTGTGTTTCAGTTTACATTCTCTACAGTGTGACCGATTCTTAACACCATGTTTGCAATTTCAATGGCCGTACGAAAGGCGCTGCACTTGACAGCAAATAAGTCCAAAATTGTTTCTTGTTTCTCCTTTTCCAATGTCAAGTGGCTGTCAGATTTAGAGTCAGCGTCAATCCCATCATGCACTGGAGGCGTCACATCTGTACCACTCCATGTTGTGGAAGCCCTATTGAATGTCCTTTGCTGATCATGTGACTGGTCACATGATACTTCTGTGTCAGGTGGTGCCTTGGAACTCCTTCCCATGGTGTGCACTCCACACTTCAGATTTCCAGCAACTGTCCATTCGCTTTCTTGCAACTCATTGGCTGACTTCATGCCACAGCCACACCTACCAAGTCTGTCCAGCCAATCATAGTCTGCCATGGATCCCTTGGGGAGTGGCCACTGGTGATGGGAGGCGGAGTCTGTCACATGGTGCTCACCATCATGGTATGTTGCCATGCCAACAGATTCTAGGCAAGATGCAAACTTCTCTGTGAGATGAAGGAGCTGGGTTTTGGTGCAACCAAGATCTGGAAGCATGCTGTCAAAGGCATCTCTGACCTGAAATTCAATAGTAAATGAATTTAAAATTTCGAGATTCTGATGTTTGGATTATCAGCTAACAAAAAAGTGTTCCAATATGTTTCAATAAAAGTTCAATTAGGTCAGAGAAACAAAATAATTGAGATAAATTTGTCCATATAATGGTTTCCAGAAAAAATAGGCCTCAATAAAAACAATTAAAAATCCATTAAAGGGGTAGTCCGGGCCTGATATAACTATTCGTTTTTTGAATAAGCAGAACAAGACGAATGATTGGTGACAATTTGATCAAAATCGGACAAGAAACACGGGAGTTATACCTGTTTGAACATTATGTAATAATGAGCGATCGTTTCAAAATTGCCGCCATATGCAACCTCATTCACGAGCACCTCGCCATGGCTTTAGTACATGAAAATACACTTATTTCTCATTTTTCGATGCTAAAAATTAACTTTTCTCTCCTTTTTTCACGAATTCATAAAAGAATATCGATGGGGCAACCTCATTTGAATGTGTAAGCTCATAAATTTGCTTTGTTATGAAGAAAATTTAAATTTTGTTAAATTTCCATGTAGAAGTCAAAATGGCTGCAGCTCGCAAGTGACGTCACGATCGATAGCAATTGCGAACGATACTAAAAATCGGAGCAAAGTTCGTCCTGTCATAACTTTTTTATTGCTTATCCGTTTTGGCTCAAATTTTCGATCCCGATTCTTCATATTCACCTCATTTTATAGCAAATATCACATTTCTGGGGTGGAATTCCTCTTTAATCCAATCAAAAGTTTGGCAGATTAGAGATTTTATTTAATAAAGCCTTAAATGGAATAATTCACTGAAATGTTAAAGCTATTTGCATTATCACACAACATGACTATTTTGTGTTAATGGAAATATATCAATAATTCCAACGACTCTCACCTGCTCCTTAAGGTGATGAGCCAGGATGAATTCTAGGCACCCCGCCCCAGGAACAGCTGTGGGGTCCCTAAGAGCCAGACCCAGGGTGTGGTGGGCCACCTGACAGGTGTGCTGAAATAAAGGTAAGAAACAAAATGAGAGATTTTAAAGTGGTTGAGAGGGAACATTAAACAATGTATTAAACAAATGTTCATATACTTAAAGACATACATGTGTACATGGAAATAAGTGAGGAACATTTACAATGAATTAAAACAATAATTTTCAACATTTTCAACATTTTAGTCACAAACATTTTAGGATCAAACATTACCTTTGTACAGTCACCTAGAAATCATAACAGTTCTTTGAAAATGCTACTTTTAATTCAAAGCTAGTTTGTTCAGGGATGTTACACATGACTTGTGCTTTAAGTGATGAATAGCGATTGCTTAGAAGGAGGCAGCTTAAACCAAACATCACACTGTTCATAAACATCGTTCCTAATTATTCACAATTATTTACTGATCAACCAACTAGCATGTTTATTTGCTTTTGTAAATGTGCCATTCTTCTAACCTCCTCCAGCACTTGCTCAGTGATGTTGCACAAGACCAGGAAGCAAAGAGATGAAATTTGGTTGCTAAGATGCAGGTAGCTCTTATGAAACATCACATGATATCTGATGTTGGTCAGGTGACCACTATAGAATGATCTCAATTCTAATTATTTATCATGACATATTTATTCTCACCTTTAACTCCTCAAGACCTTGTTCAGTGATGTTGCACAAGACCACAGTGCAGAGAGATGAAGTCTGGTTGCTAAGATGCAGGTAGCTCTTATCAAACATCACATGATGTCCGATGTTGGTCAGGTGACCAAGAGAGGATTCTGGGATACTCGAATCAAGAGAACTCAGCACTGCTGCCCCTGTGGTAGGAATAGATTTGAATTTAGTGATTAAGATATAACTCTGGCTGAACTCTCCGTTTAAGCCTGGGTAACACCAATATTTCCAACACATATTAACCTGTTCGGCAGGTCCCCAAAATATTTTGGCTAGAGTCTTTGGAGAATGCATGTTATATCTTTATTAAATTGGGTTAAATGATTTGAAGAAAGTAAATGTATTTTAGGAGATTGTACCTACTTTATAGCCTGAGCTATATCTTGGGCTGGGGTGTATGAAAAATCACAATCAAATTGTCGCTAACTAGTTTTTAAAAATTCCCTGTTATCTTATCAATATGATCACCTACTCGGTCTCAACCCTGAGATAAATAGGCACTGTACTATACCAAGTAAATGGATATTTCTCCATGTTGATCGATTAATATTGTTATCAAAATGTCAAGATGAAACCATTAAAACAGTTTCATCTTAAACTGACACGTCATGGCATTATGCCTTCGTAATGATTTGAACAAAAGTGTGTGTGTATGATGTACATCTACATAAACATATTAAAAGTTGATGAGGGGAAAAATAGTTAGCGTAAATTATCAGGTTCTTGCAATGTTACCTGCTATCTGCTGCACAGCTCCAATGTGGATCGCTGAGATGCGGTCCAGAGCTAGAACTCCCTTCCGCCTGAGGAGCTGTTTGATGGAGGGGTGAATGACCTTCTGACACGCAACAAGCCCGACTCTCAGCTCCACTAGGTGCTCCATTAGGCGTCCCATGGCAGCTAGGGTGGCATCTTGGGCTTCAACACCGGGGGAAAACTCGTACCTAGAGTAGAAACATTAACAACATTAAAATGACAATTAAAAATCTACATCAGTGATCACACTTTCCCAATCCAATGATATGAAAATAGACAAACATATTCCTTACTTCCTTATTTTGCCAACTATGTTTTTAGGCATCACATTTAATACCATAACGTCTTCAATGTTTAACACAGGGTAAAACAACCTTTGTTTTTATTATGGATACAGTAAGGTAACTTAAGATACAAAGAGGTCAGGGTATAGAATGACAGGAACTAAATTTACTTAGAACTGCCAACTCCTGCCTTTTCTTGGGCCAGAAAATGCAGGGAATTCAAGGGATTTCAATGGGTTTTCTGAAAATCAATGGCTAGTTAAAAGGCATCAAATTGTTAGAACTGCAACCCGCACATAAATAGCCCTGTCTTCGGCCAGCCTCAAGACTGAGTGTGGATATCTCCTTGGTGAATAAAGCAAAGAAGTTTAGGGATTCCACTACGTTATTTGGTAATTAATGGTTAGTTTGTTGAACTCACCTAGCATCAGTCAATTCTTCAGTGTCCCCTGCTAGAGAGATGTTGTAGACTGCAACGCGCACACAGCCCCGTCTCGGGCCAGTCTCAAGTCTGAGTGTCGATATCTCTTTGGTGAATGATGCAGGTAAGTCGGGCGCTTCAACTAGGACTCCTTGGACGATGTGAGACTCGTTGACTTCTTGCGATTCAACACCAATCATCTGGACTTCAGGGATGGTCAGTTGTCCATCCTGACCGTTGCTTGGTAGTGAAGATATGAAGGACTGGACGAACAAGCTGGAGATGACACTAACATCTTTCTCCGTCATCCCACAACCTGGCTTGGAGTGAATGACTGGCTTTACAAGAGAGAGGAGAGATTCCATGGAGCCAAGGTTGACAGGCACTTCGCATGTTGCTGACATTATCTTCAGACAGATGTCCAGGAGAAGTTCATTTACAGCGATGCACATGGCTGGATGCAAGCCAGTCTCCCAGCAACCCTCGATCAGGCAGCAAGCTAGCAGGCCTGTGTACAGTCCACCATCGGAATACACCTTCAGATGTCCATCTATTGCTGCAGAGATCAGCTTCAAGATTGGCTTTGAGAGCGAAAGCAACTTCAGGAGCCGCTTGCTCGATGAGGTCACCGTTACGTGACCTCCACACTCGTTCTGGATCATCTTGAGGTGGCCGGAGGGTCCTAGGCACGATTGGAGAATTGTTCTGAAGACCTTCAAGGCCTGGACGTTGGCGGGATGCTGCTGAGTGTAGGAAGTGATCCTGGATTGGTCCATGGAGGACGGTGAGGGGCTCCCAGGAGAGACAGACGACATCTATGTAGGGGGTAATATGGAATAAACAGAGTAATTAATAACAAGTCAAATGTAAGATTCACGTCAAACAACCAAACTACTATACCTGCAGGGAGTTACATCACTTTACTAAAACACTCCATTACAATAAGCATTCGAAATGAGCAATTTGCAATCTAAACATGACATCATTATTTCAATCTTTCAAAATTACATTAACTCAGTTGATTTGTAGTGAACAGTGACTCAGTGAATGAAAATACAAATTTGTCTGCACTGCCTTCATGTAGAAATGCAAACTATTATGACGTAGCCTATTTATGATGTAGGCTTATCAGAAAAATGTTCCTTAAATCTAATGAGAATAATGTATTTAAATTAATTTTAGAAGAAATGTAAGATAGTAAGAATAAAAAGTTCTTGAACCAAAAGAATATAAGCATACCTTGTGTTTCTTTAACTATTTATCATCAGCTTTTATGATGAATCCTTCTCCTTCCTTCTTGTCTGAGCCGTTGACGGATGACTTGCCGATCTTCTGCACGCTGTAAGTCATTAGATGGATCGATAGGAGAGCAATCCCCACACTCATGAACTTGTGTTCCATTACAATCTTCTTTAAACCCATGGTTTTTATAAAGTCTCTTTTCAAATAATAGCTAGTTAAACCTTATAAAGGTTTTTCCCCCAATATATTGCACAACTGTTTTGATCTGCAAAATAAAAACAGGAATAAAACAGAGAATAACAAAGTAAAAAATTAAACAGGAAATATCATGCTATATGAGACTGGATTTAACAATTCAAATTTTGGTAACATTTTCACAAGAATCAATGAAACTAAAAATTGTCATTCATATAAGACTGAAATGTTATACTGTTTCAAGTTGTACTGCTATTGTCTGAAGTTGCAATTTTGTATTTAAAATCCTTTCTTTTGCATTCGTAATTGTGGCAAATATTTTCTGTTTAATTCTTTTCATATAATCTTAATTCAGGCAAAGTCTAAGTTAAAATTCCCAATCTGAATTTTGTCCCACAATGTTCCGGTATTATTCATACATGCAAGAAAATGTTATAAATTAGTTGCAGATCTGTCAACATAATGTACAAATAAAATAATGTTCTTTATGAGTATGTGAGCACTAACATGTGAATGAGAAATTAAGAATCAGCTTGATTTCTCAGCGGATGCACTGCCAGTTTTCGACTTGATGTAGGCTGGAACTGATTCTAGCTTCCTGCTTGCCTGGCCAGACACCGCATCCTTGTTGAACACAGGATCGTTAGCGATATGAAACCAACCCACGTGGATGAAGGTCAAGCTAATTAGGCCAACGAAGAGAACCCTGTTTCGCATGAAGAAATTCTTCTTTGGAGGGTTTGGCTGCATGATGACCTCTGTCTGACTGCAGTCTCCCCAAGCTGGAGACTGTTACTGTTAGTGTTTGAATAAGCTCCGAGCCTTCTTTGATGCTAAGATTCACCTGGAAAGAGAACAATTACAAACAAATTTCCATTTATAAAATCATTTACAAGAAAGAATTTTTTTTGGAAAGTTATACAAAATCCCACCCTCTGAACAAACCATTCTCTATAATTGCTCATTGTCTTCTTATAATTATTAGCATACTTATATAGTTATATAAAGGCCACTCCCTTCCAACGTAAACCTCAATATCGGGTCAAGATCAGAGAGTCTCTGGCAAACAAGTCTGTCGACTTGACTTGATCTTGATCGAGATCATGATAATGTGAATGTGATCAAAGACTTCAGTTCAAGTTCAATCTTGTTTTTAAATTCATAGCAGATTCTAGTTTTCTACTTCTAGACATAAATTACTTACAGTATATACTTATAGATGCTACATCAGTCATCAATCAGGTCACTGCAAGTACAAGTCACTCCATTCTAATACAATTTTACAAAAGACCGTCACATATATGCGCAAGCATAACTCCATAATTTCGTATCAAAGTCAGATCATAAGTTTAAACTTTTATGATCAGGCTACCAAATATGGCCCGTGCTGTAATATGGCCCCCCTGTACAAGCGCATTAACACAGATAATTCCGCGCAGTGAACTTCTTTTGCTTATCTATTTTCATTTGTGGTTAAGCGCAATAAGACTCATTGCGCAAGCAAAAACCATCTTCTGCGCGCTAAAAGTCAAGTGTGTACAAATGAATGGGAAATTTGCTTGCACAGGGAATAATTGACATCTTTTCAGAATCGGCTCAGATTCGGCAGATTTGTCAAATTTATACAAATATATTGTGGATAAATGTAATCTTGAAGATTTTAAGAACACTTTGATGGCACTTTTATTGGAAAAAGTTTATCATTTATCAAAGAAAACGGACTTTTAAAAAGGGGGGCCATATTATAGCGGCACCCGGCCTCTTTCAATGTGATTTTTTTGCGGAGTGAAATTATGCAAATCGCCATTACGGGATAATTACGATCGCAGTCGGCAAATAAGGTATGACATTGTTTTCATCTTCATTTGAAGTTCGTTCTTGACGAATTTTGTGGCTTCTTCAAAGATATTTTGTCAGATATCGGTTGTTAAACATTAGGGGGGCCATATTCGGACACCGCATCATAATTCATATGAATTATGATGCGGTGTCCGAATATAAGGCAGATTGTTATAATTTGTTAACTGATTCTGTTTTTAAAGTTTATTTGTACGTTATCTTGCTTAGTAATTGCTAACTTTACTTACTAATGGTACTTACGTACTGTATGAATATGATTCTCGATCTCTTAGTTATCTTCTTTATTCGTCTTTTCCCGTTGAATAAACAAAATTACACAACACAACTCTCGTCGGACGTCGCATCGGCTAATAAGCAGCTGAAGCTAGCTATAGCTATCAGTGGGTCGATCGCCGCCGAGTCCAGCCGGGTGGTATGATTGGTATTTTCGCTTGACTTGAGCTGCGTTGCATTATGCAATCTATAATTTTATAGACACGAGTTTTTGTCATATGTCTCCCTCTATAGACACACAGCTGACCAGGGGAAAATTATTGTTTGACGCCACCGATCTGTGTTTGACGCTAGCAGCTTCGAAAAACATTTTCCTTATTTATGGGTAAAAACCCTAAGCTAAATGAAGAAAAAAAAGAATATATTAATAATGGAAAGTGTGTATTCATGTAACCATTATCAGCCCCATCATTGCCACCACTACCACCACCACCACCACCACCACTACTACCACTACCAGTCTACCACCACCATCATCATCATCATCATCATGATGATGATCATCATCAACATCATTATCATCATCACCATCATTATCACCATCATCATAATCATCATCACCATCAACATCATCATCATCATCACCATCATCATCATCATCATCCATATCATCATCATCAAACTGGGACTTGAATTTATAATTAAAATGTTTACTTTTCATTTGCAAGAGAATCTTTAGTTAATCTATCAAGAGCAGTGGGGTAATGAGCAAAAACTTTGGGGGTCAAAACAAACATTTGCATCACCACCAGATAAATGGTGTAATGGGCGAAGCGACTGTGGGGGAGCTTTTGCTTTTTTGGACTTGAAACTGCAATCTGTTGCATACCTAGGAAGGAAATTCTGACTTGACGACATGTAACCTACTAATATGTGGGTAAGTGCATCATTATTCTACTGACTAGAACAAAAGTTATATTACTTTCATGAAGAAAACATAATTATGAAATATGCACCCCCCCCCCCCAAAAAAAACAATTTGCAAAGTGCCATAATTCAGTTCAAAAAATGCCCCAATTGCCACATTATTTATGGTACAACAACATGAACATGCAAGGTATACATGCAGACGTAGACAAGGTACGATTCCCGACCCGAGGGGTGAAGCTACCGAGAGGGGTGAGGGTTCGCCTGGAGGTGGGTATCTCTGCCCACGCACGGTAAAGAAGCTTTTCGACATATTTACATGAAATTATGCAATCTGGTGCATGCCTAAGAAGGAATTTGACTTGACATGAAGTAGAATCTGGGTTAATCATGTTTCAAGAAAATAAAAATACACTTTTTTTAAATCACTGGTATATCGAATTAGAAATAAGCCATGATTCAGGGGGGGGGGGGGGGGGGCAAGAGCCCCCCCCCCCCCCCTCCCACCAGTACGCCAGTGATCAGAGCAACATGACTAGTAGGCTATTAGTCGTATGAGCCAGAAGGGACGGGGGGGGGGGGGGGTCAGGGGGCTTCATAGGGCTGCAACCTCCCGATACTGTTTTAAAACAGTGTATACGGTATGATTCTGATGCATTTAGACAATGTAATGACATATTTAGGCAAAATCATCCATGATATGCAAATTTATGGGACTTAGTGCATTTTGGGGTCTCTGTTGGCATTTAGTCTGCTAAATTGCCCTGACTGGCCGAATGCATGTACGTATGTATGTAATTATGTTCACTCATGTTATTTTGAGACAAATCAGGCCAGCTTCACTGCTGCTAGGTTTTTGAAGAAAAACTTTGTTTTAGCCTATAATCTATAGAAATACTTGTTTGTTGCACCATGGGTGCTAACTGCTAAAGATACCCTGATGTAATTTATCAAATATTCCCTCTTTATTAATTCAACCATTATACTGTTCATAGGGAAAATAATATTTTTCGGGGAGACATATTTTGAGCCTTCCTGCAAACTACAAAATAACTGTTTTCTTATGTTGTTCGCTTATGATTTTCTTAATATATTTCAAGAGCTTCGAGGGCTAAATATGACTCCAGTCACCTAACAAAGACACATCCGTGTGCGATACAGTATTTTGCTCTTGTTGCGTTTACAATAATCATAAAAGTCAAAGCATCTTATCATCTCACGTTGATTTTATGTATGTCTCCCTCTTTCGAAATTATTTGTTGGATTTTGTATAGACTGCTTTTCTGCCTTTTCCATTTTCTGTTGGAATACTTCGCAGAAAGAATTCAATTTATCAATGGAATAAGATGTATAGATAAGTAAATTGTGGGCATATACAATTAAAATTAATCATAAACTACTAGGATCATTGATACAGCTGTTTTTTAATTAAAAAAAATATATATATGTGTAGCAGACGACGCGTCGACGAAAACCATCTGAGGAGGCGGAGTTTGCTATGCGGAATCGATCATCATTGGTGCGTGGCCGATCCTCTTGTTTTCAATGACCAATCACGCTTGTCGGCGAATTTTCATCATGATAATATCGGCAATGCAGTTTAACACGCACTGCGATCATCATTTTATGGCTTCATTCAACTCAGGATCACAGCATATTTCCATATATTTGTCTCCTTTGAACTGTAAATTCACTATACTGTTCACTTTCACGACATTTTGCAGTTGTATTTTCAACAAAAGTGGATTGTTTTACTTCTTTACAAATTAAATTAGCAAGTAGATCAAAGTTCGCGGATTACCAGTCATGGACCCCTTCGTTGGCGGTTTTTGACGGGTGAGCTTCGGCTATCATTGGAAGCTCACTCCCGTTCGTGTGGTGCTTGTGCATGTCGTGTGAGCTGGATTGATGAACATATGCATTGATTGTAGTTGAAGAGATTGTATTTGCAGCAAATTTACAAGCCACGTTTGGAGGCAATGTTATATGAGAACAGATCTACTGCCAATTAATCATCATGAATAATCAGAGACCTTCTTCGTTAGCAATTGGGGAGAGGAAAACTCGTGTAGTTGTGCGAGGAACAACTGGAAAGAGACGAAGCAAGACTGTTCCACTCACTCAGAAGGTTTGTAAACAAACATCATTAGATTGTTTTTAGGTATCATAATTTGTTAGAAATACATAATTATAATGTTACAATCTCAACATATATATTTACCCGATGCGAGGGTCAAGGAATATAAATCATGTTCATCAAACAATGAAGAATTTGAATTTTGAAGGAATATTTTGTAACTTGTCATGTGTGTGAGCAATTATTATAAATAAAAGTTGGCGCTAGTCAAGAAAAAGTCTTTGACTATGTCTATGTAAGTATGTTGAATTCTCTTAGTCTTGGAAGTCAAAAATATGATTTTGAATAATTTGAATCAATTTAAAAAAAATCTGTTTGTGTAGATTATTTTGAACATTGTGCTACCTGTTCCAATGAACTTTCGCACTTGGCACCAAAATCAATTTAAACTCACTGAATTTGGTTACTATCACTCACTGAACTGTTTTATTAATTATTATTTTCCATCGAGGTACAAATATTTGTCAAAATTCAAGCAATTTTTGACAAATTTTGTTGATGGTTTTGGATACGCTGTGACTGTGGACAGTGTAAATCACACCTACGATCAGTACAAATTGAAGTTAGCAAACAGTGTTATACTGGGTGGGGATGTATGATAGCGCTATAGTATAAGCCAAGGCTGTGACTAAATAAAGTGTTTTTTCTCTTCCAAGATATGGCAAAAAGAATGGATGCTCTTAGTAATTTATTCTACATTTCATTTTCTTTTGACAATTATGTAGATTGTTTTTCCATTCAGAATTTCATTCTTTTGCAAATCTGATATCTTGACTTTTGCCTATTTTTGAATGACCAAAACAATTGAGTTTCATCACCATACAGAGTATCAGTATGATTTTGCAGAATTTATCCTAACATACCTTGTTGTGGGCTTAAAGTTATACCTAACTTATTTGCCCCTCTGAAATTTGTTTTATGGCCTTGTGCGGTATCAGCGAGAACATGGGCAAAGGAAGGGCTGAACCACACCTGTACATTACAATAGCGTTGTGCGGAGATCAACCTCTTCTGCCCGCTGCACTATCCAACACAAAAACATTTTTTGTCGGCCGATTTCTCCCTCCATTTACCAGCAAATGCAAACAAACTTTCGTCTATGTGATCCACAATTCATATACTTTGATAATAATTACCGACTCTGTTGTTTTGAAGACCGCAACATGTAGAAAAAATTATTATTTCCCGTCCGTTTTCCTTACCGATGCGTCCTAAAACATAGCGTTCAATTGTTGAACGTACAGTGTACGAATGGGTGGTATGCTTATCTCCAGCGTATTAGCGTATATTGCGTGTAAATGGCCCAACTGATTGGACCATTTACTTTCTATATATAGATGTGGACTGAACCAGAATGAATTTGTCTTTGTTTGATGACCAAGCTTTTTCCAGACTAGATTTGAATGAGTTTATGGTTGGGCTGTCTACTACATAATCTGGCAGATTGTTCCATTCTGTTACAATTCGTTGAGAGAATGCATTCTGTGTCCTTTGAGTTTTCACCTTGTGTTTGGTAACCTTGTACTTGGGACTAGTGCTGTCGATTTCGGGTATATTTACTACCCGGGACTCGCGATAATTTTTCGGGCGAGTCCCGGGTACCCGAAATTTATCCATTTGTTGATTTCGCTATCGGCATGTCATGCCGCTAGGAAAACATGTTCATTCAAGTGACAAAAATGCAGCGCATTTATGACAATAAATCATCTTCTATAATACAGCAAATTCGTAAATAAATTATAGTATTATCATTTCTGACATGATCTTAACGGAATTATGGTAACATGCTGTTCAAATTTACCTTGATTACGAAATTTCTGACGAAAATAAGACAAATGATCTCGGTGGCCGGGTGGCCGATTGTAACTTCAACAAACACTTCGCCGAATGTGATTGTCATCGCGCCACTATATTTGGATGTTTTCTGCCAACGAGTGATTATCATTGTGTACATGCAATGAATCGATGACTCCCGAAGTCCCGATACAATTTCATTTTTCATTCGTATTACGTTGTTCAACTTCATTTGCGGGCACAGCAGCGAAATTGCGTGCTTCCAATCGGTGCTTCCTAATAGTCTTACTTCTCTAGCTAATGCTGTGATACATGCTACTACGCTTCGATTGGCTAGACGTGGAGGCGTGGCCTATTCAGCTACAGCCAATCGAAGCGTAGTAGCATGGAAGCACCGATTGTGCAGTAGTACTGTACTAGTACTGCACAATCGGTGCTTCCATGCTACTACGCTTCGATTAGCTGTAGCTGAATAGGCCACGCCTCTAATGTGTATCAGTGCGTGGTACTGTATCAGGTACAGCGCACTACATGTATGGGCTAGCTGGCGAGGCACCGATCTAACGTACACAAGTGCTGTCGCCTTTTGATTGGCTGTGACATCATGAATATGCATGAATAGTCGATCAGTGGTTGTTTGGGGCTATGCATTGAGCGCCTGTAAATGTATCATGTATGTGGGATCTGGTGGAATTGTGCCTTGTTACATTCGATGCACATGCGGTGCGCGATATAGGTATACATACATAAATGAAGAGCTCGATAGACAAATATGAAGTTTCAAACAAAGGTTTAATATAATTGCATATCATGAGTTAATAAAGTGAATGATAACTAGCATATTATTACAGAGTATGAACACAAAAAGGACAGAAAAGAAAATGGGAGTGGGCAGCTAACTCGGGAGTTCAAAGAGGGAAGAAGAAAATGAGAGTGGGCAGAAAACTCGGGAGTTCTAAGAGGGAAAAAGAAAATGAGAGTGGGCAGATAACTTTTTGCTTTTTTTTCGGGATATCGAGTATTGATTTTTGCGCCCGGGACTCGACATTTTTCGGCGGGACCCGGGTACCCGGGACTCGTCAACAGCACTACTTGGGACCTCTGGTTCGGTTGTCTGATGCAAAGTCAAAGAAGGTACTTGGTTGAACTCAATCTAGGCCTTTGACTATCTTGCAAGTTTGGATGAGATCAGATCTGTGTCGACGGTAGGCTAACGTAGGCAACTTAAGCTGTTTGAGTCTCTCTGAGTAGGTCTTTCTCTTCATATCTGAAACTGCCTTTGTTGCCCTCCGCTGGACTTTCTCAAGCTTATCCTGGTCTTTCTTCAGCTTTGGGTGCCACACAAGTTTGTGAACATTACTCCAAAGAGGGTCGTACTATAGATTTGTAGTAGAGTGAAGCTGGAAGTGTCAAGTGAAGAAAAAGTCTGTTTGATGATTCCCATCTTTCTGTTTAAAGTTGCTGCTACTCTATTCACGTGCTGTGAAAATTTCAGTTCATCATCAAACGTAACTCCCAGATCATTTTCACTGCTTGAGGCTTGTAGGTCTGGGTAGTCTGGAGACAATTTATACCTGGGTTCTTTCTGCCATAGTGCACCACTTTGCATTTGTCTTCGTTAACTTAGGGGAGTTGCCATAAGGGGAGTTATCCTGCAAAATGGTCATTGTTAAATTGTTATTGTCTCAAATATGTGCCATTTTGCTGCTGTGTTTACTCCCTTTTGGCAAGCATAAATCTTCTATGATCAGGATTCTGTATTTTGCTCATATTAAAAAAAAAAGGTTAAATGTCCGTATAAAACAATCAGATCATCATTTGTAAAGTAGGACTCTAAATTACGATTATAAATCTCAAAAAATCTATTCGGTGTAGGATGACTTTCTGCATATTTATAATGTAAAAAGAATTGGACACTTATCTACTGTACTGCATTTATTTTACATCATAAATATTGTTCTTTAGAATGATTATTTGATGGATCATGCAAAAACATTTGTTTCTCTTGCAGGTTACATTGGAGCGAGTATTGGGAATATCACTGAAAGACAGCTGTGCATTGACCTGTGACACCAAGACAGGCCATGTTGCATACATTGCAGGGTGAGTACATTTTACATTATAATTAACAGGGAAAAGATACAAGTTTTGTTTTCCCAGACTAGTCTTCAATTCTTCAGGTAGGAAAAAAGGCACTAACTGTTTGTTCTATTGCATTGTACTTAATGTTGTGACCCGGATTGGACCGGAACCAGAAAACCGGCGAGTTCGGGCTTCTAGTTCAAATTGAACAGGACTCCCAAAACTGTGAGTAATTTGAACGATATTGCTGTAGGATGTACACACGGACTTCGGCAGTCAGTCTCGGCAGGATGTCATCAACTGGTTATCTGCTGATCTAGCTAACATTAAAAAAAGTCACAGAAAATTATTATTTTTATAATTTTACCTCTATGGTAAACATTGCATCCATGGAATTTGATAGCTTAACAAAAAAACACATTACAAAACAAAGAAATTTGCGCTGAATCTCACTAAATATCCATCAAACCGACTGGCTCAGGCGAGCTGCATGCAAGGCCAAGCAGCCGATTGAAGTTAGCTCTCATTATCGATCGTTGCCAATTTGCAGACTTGTGTAAACCATGTGTATTTAATTGTCTTTAAAGTAAATGGTTTAAGAGCAGGTCCTTACTTAACCAATTCAGGGCTGATTGATTTGCTCTTATATGTATACTTCATAGACCCATGCCTTCAGGAGTATTTTTTGGACCAGTCCTGTATGGGTTAATAACCCACTCACTTCTGGAACCCGGTATACCATGTATTAAGTCTATGATGGCAATTATATCTCGTAATGAATACATACATGTGTATAGGTAAAATTGTTACACCTCTTTTACTTGTCTCTTCATTGTAAATGTTCCCTTCTAACCTGAATGCATTAACAACTTGTACTGGACTTGCGTAACCAGTTTAAATACAGTTGGCTTCCATTCATTTCCTCCCAGATATTATAATTCCCATACATTAGATTTATTACTGGTACATCTGCTTCTTGTAGGCAGTGGGTTAAATTGCTCACCTCTCTCAAGTCTGAATACTCCTGATTGCAAGTTAAGTGCCAGGGACCTAGATTCCATCTTAACTGGAATGTCATCTGGTAGCCCTGTTAACGCTAGGACAGGGTCTGTTGGAGCCATTGGATTGCTGTGACCGATGTGATATGAAATCATTATCGTTGTAATGTTATGTGTGTAATGTATAGCTGCGAGCAACCATTCTAGACTTGGGGTCATATTGCAGAGGTAGTGATATCAGTCTAGGGTTAGTGATATTAGTCTGGACTCTGGGGTGGTGTTTTATCTGATAGCTTCCAACTTAGATGACCTGCAGAATGTACGTAGTGTGTACCTGGTAAATAGCTCCAAGACAAATTTACCATAGTGACAAACAATAACACCGTAGTAGTATACTAGCAGTCTTCTGGTATGCCTTCTAGATGCATTGCACTAGGCCTACATTGCACTTTATACTGTTGAACTGAATTTATATCATATAGTAAGTGAATACAATACTTGCAAATAAAGCATACTCATACACAGATCTTTTTATTTTGTTGTGAAACGTAAGATTTTTAACATCGTCATTTCAAAACAATTTTATTCTGCATAATGTGGCTTGACCTAAAGATGAGCAATACAAAGTGGTGCCAGTGTGCATGGCACAGAACCGGTTACTGGTAACTCGATGAGACGATGACCAGTTTTCTAACCTCTCCCTGTTAAATTGTAGACATTTATTGCAAATTTTGTCAAAAAACAGGAAATGACAGACTAGTGCCACTACCGACATGCAGGTAACGGACTATTTTGAGTAATGTGACAATGTTTTTTCTGTAGTTTTCCTTTGAGCTGTGGTTAACCAGGTGAATGTTGGTGAATATCAATGGGTCATGGATACCCAAAGTTGATAAGTTTAGGTAAGAATACATTGTAATACACCAGTTGACCAGAATTATACATGCTTCACACTAAAAACAGTATTTGGGTTTTATTCATTTTAAAAATAACAATTGGGTCATTTCAATAGATGAATTGCAAAATAAAGTTTCATGATCAGTGAATAAATTTGTGATTATACTTTTAAACAAGTTAAATATTCAAAGGAACTACAGCGTCTAGATGGCCTAATTTTCACAATTAGGCTCTCTAAGTAATTTTTCCTCAAGAAAAGGAATTTGGCAGTCATTTCCCATGAAATCAATCAATTTTGGGGTAATTAGTAAATATCTAATTGTCCTGGGAACGCCCCTTTTAAATCGCCAAAATGTGACGTCATCTAAAGAATTTCGCCCCGTACATGACGCCTATCTAAATTCTGTAGATGACGTAAGCCGATGAATTGTCAATCACGCTTCTGATTTTGGACCCTAAATGTGGGCAGGGCGGGGCGTAAATTGGCTGCTAAGTGAGATTTGGCATCCGAATTAGCCTAAAATCACCAAGTCCTGTGTTTATTTTCATGGAGTTTTTTTTGGCAGACCTAGTTTACAAGTCATCAACTATGGAATAAGTGCCAAAGTACGTTGTATTCTTTAGTTCCTTTAAGGACTATGGATTAAATATTTCATGAATCAATCAAATATTGTATTTTATTGAAATAAAATATAACATAATCAATTTGTCATTTTGAGTTGTTATTACCACAGTATGTTTGTTGATAGTCTATGTTCAAAGGGACATTTTATATGCAGCAGGTCGGAGTAGTAATTACAGTGTATGATAGAGACAGCAATCAATACACAGCTCCCAATCTACAAGTGCTGAATGGGAGTTACCTTGCAAATCCTCTGATTTGTTTGTGTAGATTGATTTGAATGACGTATGCAGTGAATCTCATTGTAGAGACCAGTGATGCAGATAACTTCACATATAGACGGTAGTTATACAATCTGTACCATGCATTTACATATTGAGCACTCAGGGTGCCACATATTAAAGGGATAGTTTAGTTTTGGTATATAGAGCCTAGAGGGTGCCTCAAGAAATCATTGTTTTTGTGAGGTAATGAAAAACCAAAGAACAAGCATGTAATTTTAATGACAAACAAACTTTATTTGGTCGAAATCTTTATTGCATGTGACCAAAGACCTACTATGATGTGACTGACTTTCACTAGTCCTGGGCAATTGTGCAAGTACCCAATGCATAGCCATCTGATCAAGATATCTTTGATGTAGTTACATACATGTACATGTGGTGTGGAATATTTAATAGGCCTATATGATAAATCTCTTGGCCAACCAAGTTCTGTTTATTTTCCCAAGTCTTGAACCGTGTTTTCCTTCCATGCTAAACTAAACGCAGTACATCTATATTGTGTCAGTCTACTTCCTGAGTTCCTGTACAAACACAGTAACTTATCCCTATTAAGTTGGCCCAACCAGTAGTAGCCCAAGGTATAAGTTTTGATACCAATATACTGGTATTTGATTGCAGGCTTCTTCACTATACTTTTGTATGTTAGAACCAATACTGGTAACCAAATTATAGCCCGCCTCAAATCTTTCTTATGACTTAATATTAACCTCTGAAATTTGATGTGATTTAAGTACACACAGCATTCACTATAATTCAGTCATAATAAAGTTTCCATGATATGAGAAAGAAATAAAAAAATCTCCCAATGTTTATGTTACATATTTTATTTCTTTTTTGTGCCATAGAAACATGCATACATGTACAAAGCAAGACCAGTGCATTTGTTGGATGTTGTAAAATGATTGTCCACTTTCACCAATGTTATAAGTGTCCCACAGTGTTCAAATGTCCATTCACCTCTCAATTGCTGGTAATTAACCCCTGTCTGATGGGTCATTATAGTGTTCATCCATGGTCCAACAAAGACCTCTTTATGACCCCCTGGTACCAGCTATGGCCAGTGGAATCAATGCTATTTGTTGTGCCCAGTCTAGTCTAGAGACTCTAGATGTATAGTGTTTCTGTACATAGTATTTGGTAAGTGCGCTGAATTGTAACTTCATGTTGTGTGACCGCATGAAGAGCTTCAAGCTTTTTGGGATCCATAATAAAGCAACCAGCATTTTACATGTAAATGTATGATGTGGACATAAATGTATGTTACATTCATAAGAACGTATTGGAAATTAAAAACTACGTACTTGTGTAAATTTGGAAAGGTAACAGTGACCATTTTGTAGATTGATGGATTTCCAAACTACATGGATCATCAAATTTCCTGCATGTTCTAAGGTTTATTTGTCAAAAATTCACAGTTATTGCAGTGAGACAAGACAAGACCACTCAATGAATTATCATACTTCTCGTAGCTAGAGTGCAATAAGACAAGACAAGACCACTCAATGAATTATCATACTTCTTATAGCTAGAGTACAAATAAAATCAGACCTGATTGGTACATTAATTGTTGAGTGACCGAGTGACACTGGTGTTCATAAGCTTAACAAATCAACAAGCTACAAACTATTTCATGTTTGTTGCAAAAATTACTGAATAAAAAGGTACACCATTGTGGAGAGAACTTTGCAAATCTTTTATCAGAGCTAGAGCTACATGTATGCGTGGGATTTAGTTCAGTTCCCTATTCAGCATTTGTTTACATTTTTAGTCAATTACTGTAGGTGTTTTGGTAATTTTGGTAATTTTGGAAAATATTTTGTAATTACAGCATTACACCCACTATTGACCTCAAAGTCCATACAATTATGATGTCTGCTTTGTTTTGTTTACTGGAGCATGAAAAGTGCATTCCTTGTATAGTACAATGTACACAAGAACTCAGGGTTGGCGAGTTTTAAATTTCCTTGATACTGATAGTGAGTTGATTTAAATAATGATTTAATTTTGGACAAAATCAATGATCAGTTGACTTTGATTTAAATTGCAACATTAATGGTTGTCCCCTTTAGACAGGAAATCTACAACTCTGTTTACCAAAGGGTTCAATTGTTATTTGTCAAAGGTCATCCTGTAGTGTTACACAAAAAAGGTCAAATGATCGGACATTTGCATGATCCCTTCTTGATAGTAGGTACAATGTATTCAATTAAAAGTTGATCTGAGCAGATCCTCATTTCAACGTTAAAATGATGCCACTAATACCTCTCCTTCAACAGTGAACTTGCCATGATGGCTTAAGTGTATCTGTGTGTAATTGAATGGCCTTTTTGTGATGATTGACTGAGGGCACATGTACTGTACAAGTAAATCTCCCTTTTCTTATTCATCCCACAACTAGCTGCAGTTATAGTCCTAGATGCCAGCACAGAAACAGCCCCATGGGCATGAGTGACCAAGAACCAAGTTGTCTGTACTAATTATGGATGAGCTTCCACAGTTGAATTTACAAGTCAAAAATTAAGTGTGGCGCGCACTGGCCACATTCTTTCTCCCAAACTGTTTCTAGTGTAACTAGAAATTAGCCCATTCTCTCCCCATAGCCTATCCAATTCTTGTATGCATGGGGTTGAAAATGAGTTAGCGTTGCCATTCCTAATTATGTTGATAATTGCACTGGGTCGATGTTGTGTCCCTGCCCCCTCTAGTCTAGGTCCCCCAAGATGCAGTATCATGGTGATTGGGGCCATTTCAGTAATGAAGTGTGAGAATTCCTAGCAGGAAATTAAAGGTCAGACCCAAGGAGAGAGATGTCATGTCAAGACCTCCTTTTGGTGGCAAAGCCTTGTAATGTCCCTTTATGGTCATGTACCTTTATGTTCATCTGACCACTGAAGCCATCTAGGCGTACAAAAGATCTATATAGCAGGAAAATGCTTTGGGAGGCTACTTACACTCAAGCTTGTCCTTCATGAAATTAACAACTCTAACATTATAACTCCAACATTTGTTTTACATTCTACTATAGACTATGATAAATTACCTTGGCCTTTAAATTAAAATGATTTGTAGTCCTGCTCTTTTTGGTATACCAGGGGCCCAATTGCCCTGTGGCCGGCTAGCTGCCTTCATGTATTATTTCACTGCAGTGTGTAGCACCAAGGAGGTTTAATTTGAAATTAAACCTCCTAGGTAGCACCCTGGTACTACTGCTTGTATGGCTACATACCACTCATATTGACCTTGTCCATTGAGCTTTGTGTGGTAATGTGATGACTGCTCTGTTTGTTATTGTTTGGCTAGCCCTGCTGTTGATGTTATACATGTAGATATAGCCTCTCAATAACATTGGCGGCTTACTGTGTGTAACACAAGATATATATTTTCCATCACAATTTACCTGAGAGGTTAAAGACCATTATGTATTTCGATCTGTTTGTTTGTTTTTGCAATGTTTCAAGTTATATGTTCAATTTGTACTATATTTGGTTGTAAAAAACCCATTTATAACCAGTTGTGATCTGACCTAGAAATTGTGCAGAAGTTCAAGTGCACTTGGCTTCACAGTACCAAATAATGTCAAATTTTCATAAAATGTGAACATGTGGGAACCTTCTGTTATGAGTCACTTTGAAGCACTCCCCAATTTGTAATTTTTTGGACTTTTTATGTCACTTTTAAAAACCTGTTGGACACCTAGACTAGTCCTAGTCCATGTATTTTCGATACCAGTCCTAATTGGGTTAAATTAACCTGCTGCATACTCAGCGTTATAATTATATGTAGGTTAATTAAGAACACAGAAATACAATATAAATACTAGAATCCCAACTGAATAAGCGTATAGCGTTTTAACCACAGAGATAGGCCACACCTTTATCAGCAAGTTTTTGAAAATACGCACCGAATGTCATGCAAATGAGGTAGTACGTCAGATTTTTTTTCATTTGAATAAATTATCAGACGTGGATTCATTGGATAAATTAACACATTACGCAAAAAGCTAAAGTAATTACGCATTGCGCACTTGCAGTTGCCATGGCATTTAAACACGCACTTCTCAGCAAAATTGCGCTTCATAATACCAAAGACGCTTAAGTATTCTAATTCATCTCTATTATTTTAATTACGCGCAGTACTAACAGTTACACGATTTCATGTATTTAATTGCGCACAGTCAAGAAACAGGGGATTTCCCTACTAGGATCAAAATATTGTTTTTCATTGTGACGTCATAACAGAGGCATACCATAAATTCTTGCGTGATAATTGTAAAGTTCGCGCCCGCGCATTATTATGAATGAATTTACGCTAATATTACCATGGCAGCCAGTCGAATTAACATAAAAATCGGTGGTTCTCTTCATTAAAAATTTGGCCAACTTCCATTTTGAGTTGGGGGGGCCTGATTAAGAAATAACACAACCCCCTCGTTATCATGAAGCTTATAAATGTAAAATTGAATACATTGCATATTGTGCTTTGTAGCTCTAGGGGATTGTTTATTTTCCTTGTATGAACATTTTAAATTGTATTTTGTATAAATCTCTTCTTTTTCAATTGATAAAACTTATAATTTAAAAGGAGATGGATAGAGTGAACTTTGATTGGAGGTATCAGATCATATATGATACATCTAGGAAACTATCCATTTCTGATGAGTAGTATTTAAACTGGTGTTGGTAGTATAGCATCTGCCAGGCTGTCCGGCTGGCATCATTCTGTTCAACTTAAATATGTGGATTGCTACTTCTGGTATACAACATACATAAAGTTTATGAAATTTTATATGAAATAATATTCAACATATATTTAAATAATACCAGATGGCAGGAAACCATTAATTTCTGATGAGTGGTGTAAACTGGTGTTGGGAGTCCAGCATTTGGCGTCATGCTGTTGTCATAGGTCACACCGTCACAGTCGACTGTGATTGATTACCAGTAAATTGTCCAGCTGTAAAAGCTGTAAAATGTTCAAAAATTGATTGAATAGATATTTTGCTAGGTTAAGACATGGAAACATAGAAAATAATGTTCTTAATGTAACAAACATTGAGTTTTATTTTCAACTGAAGATTAGAGTACCGTGGCTTTATAGGAAATTGGCAGAACTTTGTGAGCTTTGTTACACCAACATACATGTAACGAGTTCACAACTCATTGCAAGTGACGCAATGGAATCTTGTCACTTATCACCAAATAAAACATGGAAATTGATAAGTAATTCTGTAAATTATTCAGTTAGTGCGATTATGATTTTTATCAGTCATCAGAAGCCAAATATATCAATTAAGTACAACGTTAACTTGTGCAGGAAATGATAAGTGTTAAATGTGGAGAACATAATTTTATGCTTTCAAAATCTGAAATATTTATTAGGGTTTAAGAGTAAAGTAATTTGAGATTTCAAATATTAATCCCATATTCTCTAGAAGTATATTTTCTAATTTAATTCTTATTGATAGGATATCAGTTTGTGATATATGTCTAGATATTCCGTAAACGGAACTGGTCCCCAACCTAGTTATAAGTGATTAGAGGAGAATTGCAATTTAAAAATATAATATACAAATCAACAACAAACACAAGAACAAAGTTTTCTTCGTAGGAAAATGGAATTCACTGGGATATAATGTATGTTGAAACATTTTTCCTTCTAATTATGATATTGATTTGAGTGGGAAAATGGAACTAAATAAATGAAAATGAGCAAGGAAAATTAGGTTTTACTGGAGATCGAAACCCAAGATCTCATGATTTCTTGACTGGTGCTCTTACCATTGATTGAGCCACAAAGACGCTTTATGGTGATACTTCCCTAAAACCCTTTCAATGCTTGTGCTAGTCGGAAGCTATATATAAACCTGACACAAACCTGAAGGTTAGGAAATCAAAATAGAGAAATGGAATTAACTTTGTTTAGCAACATTTTCCCAAATGGTTCCTCTAATTACATGCTAATTGATTCTTGACAAGATACAAGCACTTGTGCCTGTGAAGGCTTTTACCGCTAAATAATGTAAAATATAATAATGTTGTTATGCCCTTGCACTGTTTAATTGTTTAAAAGGCCAAACAGTTATAATTAATCAAAACATTAAATAGAATAAGCATTTTATAATTAAAGACATTGAGCATTGAATAATTAACAAAAAGAAATAATTTCATAGCAAAGTTGTTTGCCCTTCCATTTACAGAGAAAAGTTCACATCAATGTGTACTTTTGCAATGCATCCTTCTCTTTAGCTAGGGTGTTCAGAGTGATGACGTAGTGAGTTCACTTTGCGCGAGTGTGTAGTAATCTGTGTGTGTCTTTCGATTACTACGTAAACTCCGTAGCCACACACAACTTCGCACTCAAATCACGGAACAATGCGACGGCACCGCAATATCGTACTTTTCGGAAAACATCGCTAAAACTTCTCCTCCTTTCTCCTCTTTTCCGGGCTAGATCTTTCTTGAAAAAAATTATCCGAATATACCCGATTGAAGCCGACAGAGTGCCCTTCATGCCGATATAACCTAAGTTTTTGTAGCTCAAAGAGAACTGACACAAAAATGCCATGAAGTTTTAAAAGCTACGATTACATCATTTTCCCGTAATCTGCACCCAACTTAGGTTAGTAAGTATGAAAATATAAAGTCTGCTTATTCCGAAAATGTATTGGTTGTCGATATTTTATCAAATTTGAAGCCCGGAAAATACAATTAGTAAGGCCAGATTCTTTTAAAAATCGATCGAATTTGATCTCCGCCGTGAGCTGGCTTTGAAAGGACCGCTCGGTTTGACATCGGACCTATGGGCAACTACATTTCTCACGTAGGGGTGTTAATGTTATCTATCGCGGAAGAAGCGAACATAGTTAAAAATTGTCCGCAAATCGAGGGTCTTTGACGTAATTTAATTGATTGGTAATCATAGAAATAATATCTTAAACTATATTTCAAAGCTCCGATGTAAAATAATGAAAAAAACAACCCCAAAATAAAGTATAATTATTAACTAATGTCCAAGAAGTTATGGTACATTGCGGACCAACATGTGTAAACAGTATGATTTTGACAGAATATTATCGAGTCAAACTCGGTATTTTTTTAGTTTGTGAATATTTTGTAGGACTAAGACATCAGGGTACGTATTAAAATTGTAATCAAACTATTTTCCAATGTATGAACATCGCAAATGATACGATTTTAGGGGCTAAAACTCGATAATAGTTTCGATTTTGACGTGATCCCCGTCTAGAAAATCCCAGTCCCGTACGTTCATTATTGTGTCGGTGAATGTGAATGTGAATGTGAATGTGAATTTGTCGGCTATTTCTTCTTCTTCTTCGTTCAATAAAGTGTAGCTTTAGACTGGAATATTACGGGAAACAACCAAAATATCAAAACAAATGTATTGCGATTTAATCAAGCATGTCAAAACAATTTCAACAAATAAACAATCTGTTATAAAAGTTCAGTAAAATAATTCTTAAGAATGATGAATATAAAACTAGATTTTGAAGGGGGGACAAATCAAAGCAACATTTGCAATTAAATAAGAAAAGAATTATGAAGTGAAACAAGAACAATTAAATATGCAACAATGAATAAGAAAATGAACAAAAGAACAACCAATGAATCAAGGAAAACATTGACACAATCCTTGTAATTATTATAAAATTAAAATAGATGTAACAAAAAGGTCATAAAAAGATGACGAAAACATGCATAAAGAAAAAGTGTTGCATTAAATTTGACGGTTTTATATTATATATAAGATGTCTGTTTGTGTGGGTTTCTTGAGTGTGTGTGTGTGTGTGTGTTCATGTGTCACTGCCACTATAAATAAGTATACTCCTGTGTGAATGTTGTTGAAGTCTGATAATCATAATTAAATTTAAGAAGACAAAACCGTTAGAAATATGAATGTTAGTTGAGACCAAACAATAACAAATAAAAACAATATAAAACAAAGAAAAACAATTTAAATCAAAGAAAAAACAATATAGAACAAAAGAAATACATTCAAACCACTTGTTCTTGAGTCATATTAACTTGATTACCTGTTTGATATCCAAGAAGTAAAAGAAAAAAATAATACATGATTTATAAACATTATTTTGTGTATGTTACGCAAAAACAATACAATACATTAACAAATCATAAAACAAAGAAAAACATAAGATGGGTAACTATTTAGTAATCAATTACATAATATACTTAAATCTATGATATTACTACTTGATTGGCAAAAACTGAGTGCATTTGGCCCATTCCATTCATGAGATATGAACATTTATGTTTATTACGCATAAATTTGCATAAATTTGCATATTTAATATGTTATTATTTGGTAATAAAAAAATATGTATAGCAATCAGAACTGTTCTGCCAACATCCATGCAAAATTTCATTGTAATTAGAATCTGCATCCCAGAGATATTCACATATGTTTCAAACATGATTATGCCAAATCCCTATGCAAAGAGTACCCAAACGGTGCCATCTGTAAAACAATAGAAATAAAAGATTTTATCACATGACCAATGTGGAAATTTTCCCTAAAAAATAATTCTTTAAAAAATCATAACTCTTGAACGCTTCGACCGATTTTCAAAATTTCAACTATATTATGCTTCTAAAATCACACTTAATCAATTTGTGAAAGAAATTAAGCCTTGCCTATGAAAGAAAAAAATCACCTGAACACCCTACTTTAGCCTCATTTCATGTCATTGCAGGGGCTAACATGCAGGTTTGAATGCTATTGTAAATTTATACTGGTTATTCAAGTGTGTACCATGTTAAACAAAATGAATGTTTATCACTGCCTTATTTAATCCAATATCTGCATGATTGTTTTTTAAGTATTTTTGGCTACTTGCACCAACGATTGTGTGAAATTATAATGGTTTTGAGGCCATTTTGATCTGCCTGAATCGGATTCTTAGCTGCAAGTAAATGTACTCCACATTAGAGCTTTTTAAATGCAGTTTGCAATAGAATAATGCCCTTTTCTTACCTACCGGCCTCACCGTGAACAGGAATTTGAATCACAGGTATAGACAGTTGCTGAGTATTCCCTGCCCACGTCCATTATTCAAGGCAGGCGAAGCGGCACACTTGTAAATACTCAGATGTTGAAAAGGAAGAGTGTGGGTGACAGAGTTTATGTTCAGTTGGTCTATACCAATTAGGTCTTTATTTCATTTTTGGTCAACTGCATGTACATGATGTATGAAACTTCTGGTTCCCCAACTCTAAACTTGATCCTCAAACCATAAACCTAGATCCTTAACCCTGACCCTAGCCCTAATCTCAACTCCTAACCCTAATCCTAATATCTAATCCTTATCCTGAGTGTCTAAATGCTTATAAATCTACTAGTAGATGAAGTGGGAGTAGATTTGAATGGGTGGAGGCCCAACCCTAAAACTATTCCCAACCCTTATCTTAACTCCAAACTTTAATCCTGATTCCAATCTCTAATCCTAATCCTGAGTCTCTAAATTCTGTTTTTACTAACTAACAAATGGGAATATAGATGAAATGGGTGTAGACAATGCAGCAAGTCACTGCTGACACAATCCCCTTCCGGTTTAATGCATCGGCTCTAAAGAAAATCTGTAATTGTGGATTTGTTTGTATCACCACAATAAACGGCAGATGTACACCTACGGCTATACCTTTTCTTTATTCCCTTGATTTTTTCCATGAATAATTCAAAAAGGTACTTGTTATAAATAATTTGTAATAATTTGTATGTTGAAAATTGACATAATTTGTGTGTTGAAAATTGAAATCATGTACTGTAATGAAAATCTTGTTTGTGTGACACCTTGATTTGTGGCTTATAATAGCTTGTTTTTGTGGTGTGCACCATCTGTGTGTCTGTTTGTTTGTTCGTTTTGTATGTGTGGGTGTCTGATAGTCACTCGTTCTTCTTTAAGGGACTTTTGTCGTAGTAACATTGCCCACATCCTCAAAATCCAGTTGGAATTCTAGCGGTTCCCTCATACCTTGTATTTGTTTAACATTAAAATCATGGGACAGGCTTTGGTTTTTCAAATTTTAAAAAGATATTTAGGATTGAAGTGTTTAGATGTTAAATTATCCACTGGATCATCAAAACCATGTACAAAGTGAGTGCAATGAGTTAGTGAATATCACTTTGCCTTTTTGCTCATTACTCCGCCATACAACGTCCATTTTCACACAACACCCAGTGCACATATCAGATAACAACAATATACATTGTATCAACCACTCATCATCTTTTGCACATGTCAACAAAGTTACTAAATCCCGGTTTGTTTATAGTCTGCAGTGTATAGACATATTTTATTTTGAAATAGCATCATTTATAGATGCCCTCTCCAGCAAGTAAAATACAGTAAAATAAGTAAAATATTTTGGTGGCCCAAAATATAAGGAAGTAAAACCTTTGCTCATTTCTGTTAAATGCTTTATTAAAGGTAATGACAAAAAACAGTTGAGCAAGTACAATTGTGCATGAATTATAATTTGGTTGCCTTAAAGTTCAACTTTGATAGCCTTGGGCCAGCGGGCCAGTTCTTATTTCATGAGCCCTTCAGGCTTCATTGTTTGACAGATTATTTAAATGTCATTTTCAAGTACAATTTACATTATTAATATATATTTTTAACTTTTTAAAAATAAAACTCTAATACTACTTTATTATGTGTAAAGTATGAAACATAGAATATTACAGTAAAATTTGTGTTTTTAAATATTGTTTCTTTCTTTTTGTTTGTTCCAGATGCGTAATTGTGATCTTCAATCCCAGAAAGAACCGGCAATTCCACATAGTCAACCAATCCAGGTATGTAGAACAGGAATTCCTGACCTAGTATTTTAAGTATTATACATAACAATTACAACGTTTCTCTAATAGATGATTCCCATTAAATGAATGTGCTGTTTCTTTCATTTTTGTCAATTTTGCTAAATTGTCAAAACTCTTGTCCAATATCAGAATGATATATTTTCCTAAGTAGATGAATATTACACATGCTGGCAAAAATATAATGAAGACGGTGAATTCATATAAATGAAGCTCAGCAACTAATGTCAGAAGTGAGCAACAACAACAACAACAAGAAAAGCATCAAGGAAAATGGTTGCCAAGCAACCAAGTAACGCACATTCACATTCCCTGAAACATTTGACCATTCACCCATGACGCCTGCCAGTGCGTTAAACTGTTTTGATTACAGGGGGTTGGCGTTGATTGAACAAAGTTTGGCGTCTCCGTGTTTCCTTCAATGGCCAATTAGTGCAACAACTGTGCTTTGGGAAGGACAGCTAGACTTTAACAGTTAATTGCAACGGGTCGTTAGTAAGTAAAGTGGATAGATCTTAAAAAGGGGAGGGGTTTGGAGAGAGGATGGGGGGGGGGGGGGGGGGTAGCCTAAAAGGGGGTATTGGGCAGTAATTGCATTAGGTTTTAGTGAGTAATGTAGATAGATCTTGAATATGGATGGGGTGTGGAGATAGGAGGAGGAGGGGGAAGTTCTCGTTATAGTTACAACACAGAAACAATACAAAAATTTCCTCTGTCTACAGTCTTTCCTGTGATGTGATAGTTACAGTGATTAATTGTTGCAATAGGCCATTATATTATTTCAAGATAAATGGGATGACTGAAGATAGGGGAAGAAACTTGCAGGGGGCATGAAAGGGGAGAATAATAGCTTTAGTTTTCAAAAGTAACAATGTAAGAATACCCATGCTGAATCATACAATAATTTGTTAACGCATAAAATAGATATCCAACTGGAATTGAGTAAATAATGGTAGGGGTGTGTGGGAGGGGTTTATAGGAAGCTTCCCCATGAGGGGGCCCAGGAGAGAACCTAGGGGACAATAAAAGTGGGAAATAATAGCTTTAGGTAGTAACGATGCGAAAAAGCCAGTGATAGTAACAAAGCCGAATCTTTAGGATAGTGCAAGAAAATCAAATTCTGGCCTTTCAGCCTTCAATGGTAGCTTTATTGACTACAACCGGAGCCGTTACTGAATTACTCTGCAGGTAAATGGGCCACATAATCAAATGTTGGATAGAAAGTACCAGCAGCCCCTCTTTATTACGAGTCTACCCTAATGACTCTGTACTGTCACTGTCTGTTGTCAGTCAGATAATAATGTCTGTGCTATTGTTCACGTAGCATGGGCTAGGCAGAAAGTACAGGAAATAGATAAAAGAGGTCATGGTGACATATATTTATCATTCTGTTTTGTTGATTATTCTCTAATTATGTTGTTTTGAATCAGGAATGGCTTCCTTCAGTTTGTTTTCTTATGAAAAATAAAAGAATGCCTACAGAGGTTTATGTAATATTCTCCATTAATTGCCTTGCTCCATACCATTTTGTATGTTTGTTATTTCATTAAGTTACATTAAATATATAAAGAAGTTTTTACATCTAGGTCCAGAAATTGTTTTGAAATTTTAGTACATGATTTTAATTCTTTTTAGCTCTTTCAAACTGCATACTGTTTGTATCTAGTTTTACATGCAGGCCTGACATAGATGCAGATTCTAAAATGAATTTGCTGCTCTCCAAAATAGAATAACAACAGCTCTGATCTCTGTTCAGTATGTTTCTGCCTGCTGTTACAATTCATGCTTAAAGTGATAATCTTGTTTTGGTCATTCTGTCTTTGATAGTTTGATAGACAAATAAATGTCTTCGAAATCCACATAGTGGTTGTGATCCTAAACAATTAGCATTTTATTAGTTTGGTCGATAATTTAGATCAAGGTTGAATATAATTTAAATTAATAATCAGTATATAAAGTGAATGTTAAAATGCACACTTTCCAATTAATTAAAAGCTGCAAACCTTGAGTAAAATTTTATTCAATTCTGTTTTTTTCATTTTGATATTTCAACTGTTTCTGAAATAACATCACTCTGTCTCTAACAAACTATGTCATTCAACTAAGAAAGAAAATATGGCAAAGACAGTCTCACGTGTCACTTAAATTTTAATTGGTGAAATATTGTTTGTGCAGTGCCCTCGAAATGCAGCAACACTATCCCTTTAACATTGCAGCTTCTCTTTCTAAGCACAGCTTGCTACTGGCAAATGTTAGAACACATTACTTACTGGATCACAGCAAAATTCAAACACACGTTGGTCTATTATTGTCGCATCATAGCAATAACAAGGGGAAGTGTCCATCATATAAGAAAAAAGAAAGAAAAAAAAGATCCCCAAAACTAACTAAATGTGTCTGTTGATCCTGTTTATTTGGTTCATTACTCTTGTGTCATGTGTATTGAATGGATTCATGGCAAAAGTTAAAAGGACTAGCAAATGTTACAACACATTTACTACTGGATCACAGCAGCATTCAAATACACGTTGGTCTATTATCGTCCATCATACTCATAGCAATAACAAGGGGAGGTGTCATGTAAGAAAAAATAAAACAAGACAAAAACCTTTAAATAAATGTGTTTGCTGACCCTGTGAATTTGGTGCATGACTATAGATGTTTGTGTCATGATTGGCACATTGATCCACAGTACCGTAGAAGAGAGAAAAAAGGAAAGGAAACATAAATGACATACATATAGTCATGCATTCTCATCATCTATATTTGAACAGTTTCCCTTATAGACAGTAGCTTAGAACTGTCAAAAGTGCAACTAGAATGTTAAAAATGTTACATTTTGCAAGTTGTGAAAGTACTGTACATGTACACTACTGCAGCGTGATTTCAGACTGTACATATCTCTGCGTAAGCCTCTTATTTATTTGTTTTTCGTTTGGGCTATTTCAGGCTAAATCTGATTTTGTAATCAGCTTTCGAAAAGGAGGATTTGCCGGGTTCAATGCACTAGTCAGAATAATCACGCAAATATTTAACTCTTGCATGCAGACAGTGTAGCAAATGACTTGTGCTCAGTGATAAGAATTATCACATAAAACACTTGCAAACCTACACTTAGAGTAGCAATTTGCCTATTAAATAATACTGATGATGACATGACATGACATGAGAATGCAGAATTGTGCCAATGTCCGGGAGAGCAGAATTGCTAAAAATTGCATGATTTCTAGAAATATGTCAGATGAACAAATGAAGCAATGGCCTACTGCCACTGGCACAAGGTCTCAAAAATGCCCCAAATACCCCAAAAGCAATAACGCTTTTAAAAATATGTATATTATCATCAGTATTATTTGCTTTATCTGCAATTTCATTCTATATTTATGTTATTTGTAAATTGTTTTTTGTACTGAACTCTGTTTTTTATATGTAACTTATATTTTAGTCATGTTTTACCCATGTCATGATTGTATTTTTTTTATCTGTATACAGGGCCCCCCTTGGTAGAGCAGTACTCGATACTGAAAGCGCTACCCTGTTTAAATAAATCCGAAATAAATAAATTAAATAAATAAATAGGCAAAATGTAGATTTGCAAGTGTTTTATGTGATAATTCCAAAAAAATGTTGGTTTGGGCTAGCAGCACTTTGAAAGAAATATCATATTTTGGTAGACCAGGCCCTCACCCTCGGTATAAAACTTGATGCTTGATGCCTGCCTGCCTCGCAGGTCACTTGACGGAAACACATTCAGGAAGTCCTGAGTGATATGAATTGACAGAAGCTGCTTTGTTTCCTGCATCTTGTGTAACAGGTCATACCTAGAGGTAAAAGGAGAACAAAACAAAAACATAATAATGGGAAAGTTGTGATAACATAATCACCATTTGTCACAAAACTTGAAGGCCCACCAGGCTCCAAAAGTCTGTTAATAACTTTGCGGTGAAGTTGCCTAGTGGCAAAACTTGAAAATTGCACATAAATATTACACATCATAAAACATAGAGGTGTTTAGTGAAGGGGTTAAAGAAAGAGTTGTTCAAGTGTTTGAGGCATGCGACCTTGGCATTTTGCTGAGTGGGGGGAGTGGGTTGGGGGGTTGTACGTTTAACATTAACCCTAATAATGACATGACACTCAGTGAGTCTAAGCTAAAACCACTACAAAATACCATTCAACTGTACATGAATGATAATATGATTATGATTAAAACTTAATTATGATACATATAACATTGCATAATTGCCATTGTTTGCACTGCAGTTTAGTACACAATTGTCATTATGTATGTGCTTCAGGATTTATATATAAAACAAATTAATTATGAGTAGAAATACCAGGTGTGTATTCATTGTATTGTTTACAATGTTGGAGGTCAAGGTTACTAACGAATTGGAATGCCATTGACAAAAAAACAACAGACACATTACTGTCCCTGATTCTATTTACAGTTTGCAATGTACGTGTACAAATGTCATTAAATGTGATTGATTGCACACAGTGGTCTACACATTGCTACTCTTGTAATGAGATGTGATTGATTTCCCCAACTGCATCAAAATTAAAATTAGAAATGTACATGTACATATGTCACACATGCACTGCGTCACACAGACACCCTTACAATTTACAAATAAACCAGTGGTCCATTTTCAACCCCATTCATTTGTTATTGATTAAACTTTTATCTTCCTAGACATAACCAGTCTATTGATTTCTATTGTTCGCACATATGATGACACACGCGGTACCCCGGTGTACCGTTGTACCCCGGGGTACCGCGTTGTGTAGCGCCATCTTGCGTCCAACCGTACCGCAGCTATTGCGTTGTGCATGCAGTGCAGCGCGCGATTGTATGCACGCTATACCCACAGTACAGCCCTAAAAATAAAATAAATAATTAAACAAAATGGCGGATTTTCGTCTGGTACCCCGGGGTACCGTTTATGTCATCATATGCCCTTGTGATGAAATGTACTGTTGTTCATACATGTACATGTACCCTTTTTTAGTATGAGGTATTGAGGTTGTAAACAATGTTTATGAATAGTTTGCAATTGAATGGTTGTCTACTATGGAACACAATATGTGATAATGGGAGTGATACATTGTTTCATTTTTCTCAATGTGTACCATTTACAGCCTATTACAAGCTGTACAAAATGTTTATTAAATGATCAAATATATGTGACCAAAGTTTGCTGGTAATCAAAACGTGAGACCATTGATAAACATTTAATTTTGTACCTAAGTACCGTATAACATTATTAATAAAATTGGCATTTTCATCATAATGATGAGTTCCCTATTTTTCCACCATACTTGCATCCCAAACCAGATTCAATTATTGAAAGCTATCAAGGTCAAGGAGAGATATTTTAAACTTGACCAACTATTTGTATTCAACCAGTCATGTATAAATTTGCATGTCGTTTACAAATTTGAAATGAATGTACGTAACGTAATGGACAGACAAAAACAGTTTATTTACTACATAATCATATCATCTGATTCTAATTGGATTCACACTCCACTATGAACAAACATAAGAATTGGCGTTTTAAACTTTTGGTCACAATACAAAATAATATTAACTCAAAATTTTATAATATGAAATACAAATACAGATGAACAGATGAATGTTGTGGAGCCAGTAGAGGGGTAGGTTAATGGATTATTATTATCACAACATGATTAGAGCTCATCGCAGGCAACCTGCTGAGACCAATTGACATTTGATGATAGAGGATCATGACAGTAATATTTTTAAAGCGATTATTAAAACCCGAGACATTTAAAGGCTGGGGCCTAATAGTATATTTAAAATAACTCCCAGTGAATTAATGTTTCTTTTTCTTGCTTACTCTTTCTTTCCCAAAGTCTGGGACCTACAACTCCATTGAATTAATGTTTTTCTTCTTGCTTTTTCCATTTTTTGTCCGCACTTCAGAAAAACTCTCACGGCGCTCTCTTTCTCCGGCGATGGAAGGTATCTTGTTTCAGGAGAGGTGAGTCACGCTATTGATTCTATGTGATTGGCATTGGAAATTTGAATGTGACTTTGGAACAAATTGTGATGTGTGTCCATTAGTTTGCTTCAACATGACATCTGATTTACATCATTTTTAAACATGAAATAAAAATCAGCACTCAGAAAGACCCTCACCAACCCCCCTTTCCGAGATATCGTGTCTCCTAAGAATTAGATGATCTCTGTTTAAATTTGAATACAAAGTTTGTGGTGCGTATAAAACATCAGTGCAGAGAAAACCCATCACCATTCTTTACGCTCCAGGTGATTATTCAAAAGATGTCTTGATTTTAAGGAGATTCTTGGTGGTCAGTGTAAATTTACATTTTAATTTTGAGTCATTTCATGTGATGTGTATCAGGGGTGAACAAACCATCACAGGAAATTTCTAGCTCAGTAGGTTAGAGCACCAGTCTAGCAATTTGGAGGTCTCGGGTTCGAATCCTAGGGAAGCCCAAATCTTTACTCATTTTCATTTAAACATGAAATGAAAAATTGATGTTCAGAAATCCTGAGGACCACTCTTTCCACCACAGGCTGTGAACAAGTTTTGGAGATACTTGTTGAAACTGTGTTGAACTTTTTCATTGTTATTCATTTGATGAGTTTGATAAAGATTTTTCTTGAATGTGATGCTTGTCTTACATGAAATTAAATTTAATGTAGAGAAAAAAAATCCTCACCACCCTTTATATCAAAAGCGACAGAAGGTGTCTTATTCCTGGCAATTCTAAGTCATCAGTATTTGCAGAAAGTATAAATTTAAATCAAAATTTGATGTTAATGTAGTACTCACAAAGTCTGATGTATTATGTATGAAACATGAAGTTAAACCCTGTTTCGGGCAATAAATGGCATCTTGTTCCGGGCATATCTTCTTGATCTGTGTTTACATTTGAATTTCATTGCAAATTTACTATTTATGTGACAATTATTATGAGATCTTTTACGTTGTAATTATAGTATCATTTTAGAGTGGTGTATTATTTATCGTGCATGAGCCACAGGATCCATGAGTTAAACATGGAAATTCATACCATCACACTCAGACAGGATGTCTGCGATGGCGAATAAATATCGTGCAAGAAAGAAGGCCTTAGATGAATTACACGGATTGTATTGCCAGAGACATTTGGTATGACATACAGAAAGGGATCTGAGGATGCTAATACCAAGGAGGTGTAAGAAAGTACCTCCTTGCTAATACAAGCTTTTTGATTGCACGTCTTCCACGTGGTCAACCATGTGGACTTGTATACCACTGCTCATGGTCAACCATGTCGACTTGTATACCACTGCACTCAGACAAGTTGGCTATGACGGTGAATCAATATCATGCAAGGAAGAAGGCCTATGAATTACACAGATTGTATTGCAAGAGACATCCAGTATGACATGAAGAAAATGATATGCAGACGCTTATATAGCTGCCCTTCAATCGCACATCCTCTACATGATCCACCATGTGGACTGGAATATGATGACGCCATGGTCCAAGCCAGTGCGCATGCGCTGCACATCCGCTCTCAATTCTCAAGTTGTCCCATCCAGTATGAGATTCTCGGACGCCAGATTGGCAGTTTTGCCATCCAAACATCTTGTACGGTTGAGACGACATGAGAGCGGACGTGCGGTGCATGTGTTCCGGCTTGAACCGTGACGTCACTGTAGTACTCCATCAATGTGTATCTTTCCACATGGTGGACGTGCGATGTTTTTCTGTGATGGCTCAATATTTTTGAACCAGTAGCTTGGAATGCTACAGGTTCACTTTACTCATGTTTTTGTTTGTCTTCTAAAATAGAACTAAATAAACTTGTGTATCATACGCTTGTTTTGGTCAAATCATCTCACATTGGCAATCATGTTGCCTGTAGGATTTGTTGTGTATCTGGTGTACATCGGCCCTAAGTTCTGTCAGTTTATTATTGCCAAACACTTCCTCTGGATAGTACACTCACTATTATTATCCCTGTGTCATATTTTGATATGATAGGCATAAAGCTATGTCAAAATTGCAAATGAAATGATGTACCCATTTTCTAATTCTAGGGCAGAGTTCACATTAGCCTAGAAAAAATGAAAGTCAATTAAAATACAATGAAAATTAATTGTACCATAACTATTCCATTATAAAAAGAGACAACAAGTTTTATTGGCTATATAGATATTATACTCGAAAATTGCAATCATTTAGCTCAGTTAATTTGCTCACTTGAACCTTGAACAAAAGAAAGAATCAAAGAAATATTGATTCAATTGTAATCCATTGTCAGGATAAAAATGTGCCATGGACATCAAAATTAATCACATTTCTTTTAAAGTACAACTTCAGTTGGAGTCCAGTGTACCCAGAAATGATTGTCCCTTCAGGAAAGTAATATTGTTTGTTACTTCATTTATTGGTACGTCTCTAATGGAGTGGCAAATGTGTCTACTATATATGGGTAAATAACACCCTAGGCGCAGACCAAATCAGATGCAATATAAGGAGGATTACCAAAAGGAATTGCACCTGCATGCCACGTGGGTCACTAAATTGAATTTCTGCACCCCTCCCGGCTTTTATCCACATCCCTCTGTCCCCTACCCATACAAATCCCCTTCTCTCCCCACCCCCATCATCATTTCTGCTAAATTAAATTTCTGCACCCCTCCCGGCTTCTATCCACATCCCTCTGTCCCCTACCCATACAAATCCCCTTCTCTCCCCATCCCCATCCCCAACGTCATTTCCATTCCCTCCCATTACCCTCCATTATTTCTTGGTTCACATCCCTCTCTCCCCCTCCATCCCCCCTCTCCTCCTCCCTGTCCCCTCCCCCTTCCTCCCCCTTTGCCTCTCCCTCCCCCTCTCTATTGCTCTCCACATTCTCATTGCCATCTCTCTTTGGAAGCGTTCATCTACATTTGTGTAGTACTAGTTTTGCATTAAAAACTCAAAATGGCTATGCGTTTATCTTCTCTTGAGGAACATTCTGAGACACATGTCTTTTTTTCTTCTTTTTTTTTTTTTTTGGGGGGGGGGGGGGCTGTTTGTAGCCAGCAAATTTAGATGAACGCATCCTCCATCATTCCATTCTCTACCCTTCTCCCTCCAATCTTCCTCACCATCCGTTATACCCCTGCCCTACATTCAAACAGTAACTGGGACGCTCTCAATTTAATTAGCAGTGCCTGAAATTTTGGGCTCACTGACCTTAAACAAGTTGTAGAAATACATTGATTGTCGGCATTTGGAAACTCACTAACACTTCTCCCGATTCTTCTCCCTTTGAAAGCCTCCTCCTACTGACGCACAACACCACAGATCAACATCTCTTGGGTGATTTCAGTACTGGAGAGCTCTGCATCTCTTCATATAATGTTCCTAATATGAGAGACAACAAAATACATATTGACACAGTATCTTGATTCTTGAAATATCTTGGTAAAAACAACTCTTGACAAAAATAGAAACAAATTTGATCAATAAATGTAAAATCCCACTCTCACTCCCTATTGCTCTTCCCCTCCCCCATCATTCTTGCCAAATCCATAGATTTGAAGACCTCTACAGCCATGTTATTTAAAGATTTCAATAAGACAAGAAAATAAAAGAAAAGAAGAGTGACAAACACAAACAAAACTTAATACAAAAATCATTTAAATATTCTCTTCTACCTCAACATCATTAGAAGTTAAGAGATTGACATACCATTTCCAAAATACTAAAAAAACAACTTCAAAGATCAGCAACAAAAAACACCAACAACCCAAAACAATTTACATATTTGAACAACATCATGAAATCCCTTTCCCTTCTAATTCTACTCCCTCTCTTCTCCACCCCCACTTTCATTTTGTCTTTCCAATTCTAAAAACAGTCTACCTAAATTCAAGTTTGCAGACATACACATGTATGCTCTTGATGACAGGAAGAAAAATAAGTTAACGGCAGAAGATGAAGCAATAATGCTAGTCTTCAAGTCCCTCACACTTATTCATATCAAATGACAAAGACTATTTTTAGGACTCGGCCTGCAAAAATTTGCATCTTCGCCTCTTCGCACTCCCGTCCGAAACAAGTGTCAGCTTTTCCACCCGAGCTGCGACATTTCACATGGATGTTAAATGCGTGGTGACTCACAGTGTTATCATCATGCTGGATGCGATGCGATGAGAAATAATCGGGAGGGCCGACTGGGGTTATCCCGATAATTTCATTTTTTTTGTTCCCATTTATTAAAAGCCCTTCGTTACTATGGGTGCCACTAATGAAGCCTAATAGATTGTGAATGGCATACGTGTTGGCTTTTGTGGATGGGTGGTTTCTGTAATTGTGATCGATACATTTTGTGGATTTTATTTTTCAAAGTGTGATGCACGAATGGCAAGCATAATGAGTTGTAGAAATTGTATTACCTTGAATGTGTGTTTGATGAGTGTGCTGTGCATTATTTGTGGGAATAAATATGCATTTGTAATTTTGTATACATGTATGACCACTATGAGCGATGTTCAAATATATAATATCTGTTAAAAAGGCCACAATCTCTAATTAGATCTTAATATACACTCTTGACCTCTTAAATAAATATTATCATGATATGTTTTAGGGGGGAAAAAACATGATGTTTTAATCATTATTCATATTTGCTTTGTATTTTCAATCATGAATCTGTTGAAAAATCAAATAGTTTAAATGTTTTAAAATATTTTTAAAAGAAGAAGTGTGCATGTTGTTAAAATGGAGTACTTATCATATTTTTGCAAATAATATGCACGTTATCTTAATGGTTCTTTTATTTTTCAAATAAATTGATGTTGTATTTAAATAGAGAATTTGTTTGGAGATGTTTTATTTATGTTTATTTTTTATTTTCTTTCATTGCTTCTCTCAGTGTGGTCACAATCCAGCCGTCAGGATATGGGATGTACAGGAGAAGACTCAGGTGGCTGAATTCCATGGACACAAATTCGGAATATCATGTGTGGTAAGTCACGGCTCGTCACTAGCACTTGCCCAATTGCCCAGGGCAAGTAAGAATTACACAAATTGTTTAGGTTGGTTTCCCAATTCAGGCATGTGAGACTTCCTCGTTTCCGCGGAATTCCGCGTTTTTGAAATATAAAATCGCGGAATAATTGCGGAATTCCGTGTTTTTATTTTAAAAACTTTACTTTACTTTATTAAATGTATAGAGACAACATTTAAACGTAAATCTGACCAAATCTTACCTAGTAATTTTGGAAGAATTATGAAAAATGGGTCGAGAATGCATTTAATACTAAAAAACGTCAAGGCCTGGACCCCTGCCGCAATGGACTTTGTGCTTGCAATGTGCACTTCCCGCACACTTGTGCAATTATGCTGCGACTTTCCTCTTCTTTTTTCTTACCCCACTCACATGCCTGCAATTGGACAACCAACATTTCTGTTAAACTTTGAGAGAAAAAACCCCACATGATTCCTTATTCTTTTTTAATAATCGTTTGACATTATTTTGGGGGTAAGTACATTTTCTGTTTGGGCAAGTGAAATTAGAAAATAATTAACTTTACTTGCCTGAATGGGCCAGTAGAAAAGAAAAGGATAAATAAAATATGCATGATTATAGGCTACATTAGCAAGTACAGAACATGATAAAGAAAAAAAAAAGTTTATTTATCCAAGTGGGGATCCACGTTTAGAAATGATGAGCGCTGTTTTTCCACCGGGTGCTCAATAAAATATTGTTATTGTACCCTTTTCATTTCTATGCATGCTTGGTCTCTTGAAATGTAGGGCCACATCTCAAACAAGATGCCAACATGAATAGTAATGTAGCCACAGTCTTGCATATGTTGAAATATTGCACTGTTTGGAAATGTAATTTTCTAGAGTGATATGCCCGATCGTCACTGTGTTTAGTGGTAGGTTTATGGTTTAATATAGGAGAAGCACTTCATTATAATGTACACATCCTTTGAGCCTAACAGGATTAGACTCTTAACCCAGAAGCTTAAAGGTCTTTACTTGTCTGCGTTTTTGGAGATTTAATTCAAAATATCCCTTTAAGTCGGGTCAATTATTATTAGCAGCTAGACTTTATAAATAAAAAGTAGTCTACGTGATCGTAGAGACATACATGAATGCAATAATATTATTCACAATTGAGCTGTGCACTTTGTTTTTTTTACTCCTCTGTTACTTCCTAAAATAGATGATTTGTAGTACCCTAAATGTTATGTTTTGTACTGTAAAATAAGCGAATTATTTTATTATTCATCTCATATTATTATTTGTTCTCTCTATACTATTCTCAAGCATTTAATTTTTTAATAAATATTTTGAACTGTAAAATAAGCATCATAGTATTATTCAAGTTCTTAATCTTCTTTTCATACTATTTTTAGGCATTTTCACCGAACATGCAGTATATGGTCTCTGTCGGAGAGCAACATGACATGGTTGTCAATGTGTGGGACTGGAAAAATAACACCAAGCACTCATCAGGAAAGATTGCCACAAAGGTAAGAAACAACAAACAAATTATCAAAAAACAACAAGCAATCAAACAAACAATAAAACAAACAAACAACAAAACAGACATGATCAACTTCTGTGCTGACATCAGCCAGTGAGCTCATTTGTATTTTCATGAAAAGCAAAGAGAATAGAAATCACAATATATCATGTACATGCATTTTAATTCATTAATTTTTTTCTATTTTGGGGACATGATCAAACTGATTATGGAAAAAGCTTGCCCTATTCTAGATTGTCCTTTGTATTTGCGTTAGGCGTGTTGTCTGTTACAAAATATTTAACGGAACTGGCTAAAAACATCAACATGTTCCACAAAATTAAGTAAGTGGAGCCTGAAAGCAACAGTTCAAGTACTTAATCTTTGATGTGAAATTACTTACTTATGATTGTTTTTGTATGATTCTACAAAGAAAATATTGCTTCAGGCATTTATAGTTCCTGAACGTGAATTATGGAAGAACCAAATGTTGCATTCAAACTCGTACATCCTACATAATATATTGTACATGCACTAAAGCATAATAGCCCAATAACTTCTGCCTAAACAACATTAGACATGGCTCAATGAACTGAAAGTCCAAGAGGTCGCTTTTAATAAAAAGTTGTTTTTCTTTTGCTTGTAAATTTAGAAGCCAGAAAATGAAACCCTTTTTCAGCTGTGCATTCTGTCAATTTGTAGACCTACAATTTTCATGAAATTAAGCCTGTGTTTTTACTTAAAAAGAAGCAAAACGGTCAACACGACATGGTTGTCAATGTGTGGGACTGGAAAAATAACACTAAGCATTCGTCAGGAAAGATTGCCACAAAGGTAAGAAACAACAAACAAATTAACAAGCCATCAAACAATAAAAAAAAACAGGCATGATCAACTTCTGTGCTGACAGCCATTGAGCTCATTTGTATTTTCATGAAAAGCCGCAAAGAGAATAGAAATCACAATAAATCATGTACATGCCTTTAATTAATTTTGTTTTTACAACTGATCATGAAAAAAAGCTTTGCCCTATTCTATATTTTCCTTTGTATTTGTGCGTTAGGCGTGTTGTCTGTTACAAAGTATTTCACGGAACTGGCTAAAAACATCAAACATTATTTTTGCATATATGCCTTCTGTTTGCTACAAAGTATCAACAATAAATTTCAGTAATAAAATTTCTTTAAATTGTTTGTGAAGTAAATATACAATGAAAATGCTTGCCTTCAATTTGGGAGGATATCATGCAAAACAAAACAAATAATATTGAGGAATACAAAAGCCTGAATTTGCCTTTGACCCATCCAGGACTGATTGATGTGTACATAACATTCTCCATATATATTCCATATATATACCCTAGCTCGCATATTCTAGGGACCAGTCCTGAATGGGTTAAAGAACTTCTATACAACGTGGAGGTGCATTAATCCATTCAGGACCAGTTCTGAAAATACTTGGGCTAGGCCTAGGGTCTATGAAGAATGCATTATACCAAATCAATAAGTCTTGAATAGGTAAATACCAGTTACTATCTTTTGATTCATATTCATTAATAATGGCATATCTGTGTGTGTGGTAGACAGATTTCACTTGTTTACAACCTGGAGGGTCCTTGTTTACAAGGGGTTACAAGCTCTGGAATGCCCATCATCTGAAGTATATCACTCGTGAGGATTATATGATCAATGTCACCATCACTTAGATGTGATTTTACTGACCTGTTTATCAGTCAGCCTTGACTAAGGCTAAGCTGCTCTCATGGCATGCATCTTGACCATTCCATTAACCCTAATGCTAAACAAAAACAATCTTGACCATTCCAACAGCACAGCTAGAACTTCACTTCTTTTTTCTTGGTGGCCCGGACTTGTATGCGATTATAGGATCATTGTCACCATCACTTAGATATGATTGGATTGACGTGTTTATCAGTCAGCCTTGACCAAGACTAAGCTACTTTAATGGCAAGCATCTTGAATATTCCATTAACCCTAACAGCAGGGATAGAAAATTAAGACTTTTTTGCAGTCGCCTTGTTGCTGTGGTAGGGCAACTAAACATCTGATTTTGGTGCTTAAAAATAGAATTAAATGGTCCTTAAAAAAAGAAGGAAAAAACTTTTAAAAAGTCAAAAGTTTGTCATAGTTGGTTGCCTGGTCAGGCAAGTGATATTTGGCATTAACCCTTTCAAGACGGTTTGATTTTTTTTATTTCTCCAGCCCAAGTATTTTCAGGGACCAGTCTGGAATGGGTTAAAAGTAGTTCCCTAAAAGGTGACTTTACTCACTGTCATCTTCCCTCCCCCAATTCCTGGTACTGAATATCGTTTTATCGTCAAGTGAATTTCTATGAAATACAGATAAAGATGATTACTTTACAGCCCGTTTTTGGAGGACTAGTATTGAATGGGATAATAAGAAGTACCAAGAAACTGACTTTACTGTCATCATCTTTCCCCCAGTCCCTGGAATTGAAAATCCTTTTTATCGTCAGAGTGAATTTCTTTGAAGTGCAGATAAAGATGATTACTTCAGCAGGACACAACAAATTTGATCATTTGCCTTAGAGCCTGTTTAATGTACAAGGGACAGATTAAGGATGCAGCTCAAGATGTTAGGTTTCTTGGATATGGAGTGAAACAGAAAAGAAGATAAATGTCTGCTTACCACTCACACATCCTCAAAGATTTTAGATGAACATTAATATTATCTGAGTCCTGAGTCTGCTGTTTCCAATTACTGTATCTACAGGTCATATATTAGTATCAAGAATAAATATAAAATTTACTTTTGATTGAGTTCAGTCATTTGCTTTAAAAAACATCTTTTTAAATCTTCTGTGATCAAGTGAATTTGTACCAGAAGTTTCTGTATTACACAAGTTTTATTGTTCCTGCATCTTCTGGATGGTATATTTTTACCTGCGAGAAGTAAATATCAAACATACTTTGGCTCAGCTTCAAGATTAGATTTGAGATTTAAAGTTGGTGTGATTCCCGGGTAACATTGAAATGATAAACATGCACTTTTAGAAAGGAAATATGTATTCCTTTTGCAAAGTTTAGGCTCTATTTCTATAAGTAGTTACTGTATAGTATTAAAGCAAAAGGTTATAGATTCATAGTTGCTTGTAACATTGCAGTTTTGAAAGAAAATCAAAGCTTTTTCATAGCACTTGATGTGTGATGATCCTAGTTAAACCATTTGCCCTCTTACCTGGAGAAACTGAAATTAGAGAAGAGGAAAAGTATATAAATCCCTAGAGGGTATGAACATTCATGCCCACGTACTAGGCGGGATATCTGTAGCTCATTATTGAATTTCCTATTCTAACATTCTGTGGAGTTTCTAATTCCCTGTCTGTTGCATTACTATTTGAAATTCTAAAAAAATATATATAAATATATATAATTTGATGACTGTAATCATCACTCCTAATGCAGAACACTCAAAACTTTTTGTTTTTGGTACGTGTATTAGTCGCTGAGTCAAGTATTTTGAGGAACAGTTCTGAAGTTGATCATTTGGACTCCTTCTGAAAAAAGGCTAGGGCATCCATTCCATGCATGGAGAATAAATCAATAAATTAATCAATTTAATGTTATAACATTAATATACATAACTTTTGTTAAAATATTTGTATAAGTATCTGAATATTATAGTTAAAAACAAAAACATGTGCAAGTTCAATATGTTAAAAAGTACCGTACTATATTTTTAATTTTTTTAATTTTTAAATTTTCAAAGGATTTACTAAATTACTTAAAATTACTTAAAATTACCTCTTTATAGCTCATGGTGGCAACTTGCAACTGTCAACTTTCATACAACTTTGTAACCTAATTGATTTCCCTTTCTTTGTTTAATAAACCGTTTATTTGTGTAAGGTGCAAAGTCCTTTGTGATACCAGTGGGTTTTTATCAATCTGCACCTATTGGACAGGAAATGTCAGCAGACATGTATACTATCATTAATCAGTCAGTTGTCTGGTTGTGTGTTAGCTTTGGAATTGTCCTAATTTAAAATAAGTCACAGTTGTTATATATCAAAACAACTGAATTGAACAATCATTTACATAACATCAACATTATTTTTAAGTTGTTTGTAAATGGATATTTTTAGCCATCAGCTTTGAAATAGGGGGAGAAGAGAGTTTGTTTAAAGGTGAACAATACTTTTTGCTGAGCTGATTATTAATTTCATATTAAAAATGTTATTGCAACAACTAAAATCGATCTATGAGAAAAAGATGGTTATCAGTAGTGGATGATGTTTGAAAATAAATCTTACAAATTTTGTTTTATAAACTAGTTTACATTTTTAATTATAAGGTTAAAGTACCTTATTCACCCTTGACATGCATTCCATGTAATTGTATTTATCATAAAAAATGCCTAGAAATTTTAAGGGTACATAATATATCAATTAAAATTTACCAACAAAATTTGTTTTTGTTTGTGCTACCATTTTATAGCTCTGTACTTTTTATAGACAATAATATAAGCAGACAAACTCTTAGTGATTTGATACCCACAACTGCCCACATTTGTGAACAAACTAGTCAAACACAAACATACAATACATATGCTCCCAATGGGTTTAACACAATATGCACCTATTTTCTTTTGTTGCATTTATAACATTGCCTACATGCACCCTAACCCTAGAACCTCCCACCCATTTTATGCAAATCTCCCTTATTTGAGTGTCAGGTAAACCTGGCTACTGTAGGCATGTACTGCAGTTTTAATCTGTTGAAGGTGGGTGGTGTCCTAAGATATATTGGGCTGGGCTCTATGGCAATTGTGTGTTATACGAAAAACATTAATCTTCAAAGGGTTAAATTTGTATTACATCTAACAGGTAATGGTAACCCTAGCCTTTATCAGCACCTTTCTCACACCATTCTTCCTCCTTCACAATAGATCCAACGGTTTTATGTTTCTGTTTTTGCTGTAAAATTATTCTCAGTACCAGGCTAATTTACATTTTTATGAATATTTTGTTTACCTTAAAGTGATCCAGGTAAAGTGTCTAACTCCACGAAAAATACTTGAAGCTTCCTCGTTTCTCTTCTGCCGTGTTGTTTAGCTTATGGTAAGAGAAGAAATAAAATAGGGTTCGATTTTTTCAAATGTCCCTTTAGTATGAAGATAATTATCATTGAAAATCATTATTTCAAAAGCGTTAGCTAACGGTTTTGATAAAAAGTACAATTGTCGTCGCTGAACACGTCCTGCCAGCGCACGTGGGAAATTTTCCCGACCCACTGAACTTTGAGCCTAGCGGGCGCAAATTCCATGAATTCCGTACCGTCTGTAGCTGTATACACGGGTGCGGATATCGTCAAGATCAAACGGATGATTATCACTGCGACAAATCTACAACAGACCATCAGTATTCGGTGATAAAATATGAACTCAATATTCGTTTTTTCACTAGGTAAACAGTGTTCGTTTTCTTTCAAACTTTCACAAATCTTTCAATTCTATTTTACAATGATATTGATATAGGATTGAAGTCTAAAATGTCAGTTTGTGCAATATCTGACACTTTACACGGATCACTTTAAGTCGGGGAATAGAATTTAATTGTTTTTTCAGGGGCCTACTTGTCAAGCTCTCCAGCATGAAAATAACACTAAAATTTGTTTTGCAGTGATTCCCATACAAATCAACAGGGGCACTTTTATAATTTTTTTATTGGAGGGCTCGTTATGAAATCTCAGGGATGAAATCGTCTTCTTGTATTTTTAGCCATCTCCATCTCCCCCCCCCCCCCCCCCACACTCCTTATTCTGTCTGTCCCCATCCCTGTCAAACCTGTTCTCCTTTCCCATTCCCATCGATCCCTCAGTCTTTCTATCTCTTCTTTCCCCCTTTCACTCTCTCTCATTGTTCCTTTGTTTTCATTCATTCTGTAGTTCAATAAAATACATTTCTTTTGAAACATTGTTTACATTACATTCTTTTTTGTTCCTTTCATCTCAAATACAGAAGTAAATGGCAATGTGTCTGCTTTTAATGTTTTGCTTTTCACATTGCTTGTTCTATGATCTCTTTCTGCATAATTATTTCCTTCTTCTGTGCCATCTTACACATTGTATTCATGACATCCTTATCTTTTATCCCTTCCCATCCTTCAAAACTGTCCCCCCCCCCCCTTCCCTCACTCATCCAGCTCCCAGCCTCTCTTTTCATTCTTTGTTCCTTTCATTTGAACTAATCAGGTAAATAACAACATGCCTGTTTTAATTTCACAATGCTTAATCTTCTGTCTCTCTTTATTATTCTTTCTGTGACCTTTCCCATCCCTTCTTCTCCATTGTTTGCGATACAAAGGAATCAGTGGCGTAGTGCCCTGAGGCTTGTGGGGCACCTGCTTATTCTTTTATCCCTCTTCATTATTCTTTCTGTGACTTTTCACCTTTCCCATCCCTTCTTCTCTATTGTTTGCGAGACAAGGAGGCAGTGGCGTAGGGCCCTGAGGCTTGTGGGGCACCTGCCCCCAATAGATCGGATAAAACAATAAATACAAAACGGGAGTATCCTTTACAAAATAAAACCTAAACATAGTATGCCCCTGCCCCGAAAATTGTGCTTGCCCCCCAATCAACCTGACTACTGTACGTACGCCACTGCAAGGATGTATAAGAAACCTCCTTGGCGAGGCATCCTTGCCTTTCATCCTTGCTTACATATGGCTTCCGGAGGGGCACATTTGATATGTACCTGTTGGTTGGTTTCAAGATCGATATTCAGCAAGGTCCCAATGCAGACGTGATACTGGAGTAGTCTTAGTTCATGCATTCATGGTTGTTAGACAGTTTTCTTTTGTTTATGTTTTCAAGTATCATCATTTAGCGCAGAGAACTACTTGCATTATAGCAATTAATTAGCAATCTCTGTTGCTGTTTTATCAGTGCTGTAGGATTTTAAAATGTTGCGGTCATTAAAACTTATTTGATTGCTAAATGTTTATATGACGAAGTTCATGATCTAAGAGTGTATCACATATTTTTTTCTTTTTCTGTGGGTGGAAGCTATTGATTCTGTGACATACATTTTAACCAATTCCAAGAAAGTGAAGCAGAAAAAAACACCTCAACTTGACAGTGGTGGTAATGGAGATCAGATATCTGGGGCAATTGTTTTGTTTTAAATCTATGTTCATTAAATCTCCAGTGAGATATATTATAATATTTATGTATCTTGTGTACAATTTTGAAAGTTACTTTTTCTTTTCACCTCAAAATCAATGATTACTGGTATTAAAATTTTAAAAATACTTTTTCCCTGATAGCATCATGGAAGATATAACTCTTTTAAACTCTTAAATGTTTTGTTCAGCCCTTGAAAACTGGAGATTTTGCTTCTAAACCAGTTTTCATAAAAGGGGAGCCATGGCAAGGTGATTGATGCAATCTCCAAATATAATCCTGGCATATGATATGCTAGCATGCAGGTTGTCTAGGTGCTTCAAGGCACTTGTACGCAACAACTCTTTGGGTGCACCTAAGGAAACACAAAACATGATCACTTTAGACAAGGAGTTTAGATAGTAACTCCTTGGTTTAGAGTGTCTCTTTAGAAAGTCATTGTTTCAAAATAAAGTTTGAATTCCCAAAAGTCTCCTTTTGGGCGTAAAAGTTTAGCTTATGTTTCATAGGCAAACCAAGTAGCCATGCACAAATGTTTTGTTTTTTGTGTGAAATCTGTACATTTTCCCAGTTATTCCTGAGCTCAGGATGTGCTTTGTCAGCCTTAGTGATACAAGGAGAAACTAGGGCATTCCCTTTTTTTCCGCAGCGTGATAATTTTCACCTGGCCACTAGTGAGTTTGATCTCTTCCTTTGCCCTAATCAGAAAACCTCGGAGGAACATCTTACGAACGTGACTTTGGTATCGCGCCAATTGTCTGAACATTTAAAGTTTCTTCCCGTGACAATGACTGCAGGAATCTAGCATGCAAAGATAAACGTATCATGAAACATGTGTCTGGAAAAAGGTATTGATTAGAATGGCAAGGCAACTTTTACTTAGTAAGGTAGCACTTTGGTTCATTTTTGTGGTAGAAACTTGTATCAGAATAAGATTAGGAGTGAAGCTCTCGCTTTCTGAAGAAAACAATTCTGAATAGAAGTTTCAGAGTATCGAAGAGTGTAAAGGTTGTTTTTTAATACCTTTGGGACGCAGAAAACTTCAAGAAATGCAGTTTACATGAGCAGATCACTCACCCGAATCAATTTGTTGCACCCGTGAAAATGAAACTAATAATTCCTGAAGACAAATTGTATTGCCCCCTTGAGTCAGATATCAAAAGTACTTCTGGTTATTTTGGAGTACGCTCCTTTTATTTTTTGAGTAAGTTACTTTTATTTTGGAGCTAGCACAGGATTTCGCAAGTAGATGAGCTTCCCGATCTTAGCAGTTTTGCAATCATGGAGCCAATTACAACTAATATCCTAGTGGCACTTGAATGAGGAAATCTAAGAGCTATTAGGAATTAAATGTTCTCAGAGCGATACCAAACTTGATTTCAAACGCCTTCCTCTAATTACCTGAGACCCCAAAGACATACGTTCATGTTGCCTAATTTGAACTTGTGAGTAGACCCAGTTTGAAGTTTTGTTCATATTAATTTATTGCATCATTTATGAAACAAATACATTTCAGATTTTGTGCTACATCTGCACTGTCATACTGCACTATAGTTGCCCAAATTTTCATCAGGCGCACATTGTTAGTTGACATTTAAAGGGATAGTTCAGTTTTGGTTTAGAAGGCGCTTCGAGAAATTATTTTTTTGTGAAGTTATGAAATCATAAAGGTAATTTATCTCCTTAAAAGGGATAGATTAGTTCTTGTTTAGAGGGTGCTTCGAGAATTTTGTTTGTGTGAGGTAATAAACTCATAATCATAACTGACATTTAATGATAACTTACAAGTTACAGTTACTAAAATTCTGACCCAAACTGTCCTATCCCATTAAAGCATAAAGAACATAAATAACCGGTAAATGGTTGTACCATTTTTGTGTGTAAATCATCATCCAGATGTAGTGATTCATCGTTGATACTATTGCCAATCCAGCTTATGCACTTTCCTCTTCACTTGACCAGGCATTGCATTGTGACGTATCAAAACGTGTTCTTATGACTGTCAATGAAAACACATGTTCTGTAGGTAATCCTACTTTCAGGGAACAAAACCAGCAATTTCCCCTAAACTTTTAGAATCTTAGAACCCGGGGGAACGATATTCTTGTATTTGCAATTCAAGTTTTGGAAACTGATATGATCTTACAATATTATTGTGGTTTGGGTTAGAACTAGATATGAAACTTTTATCATATGATTATCGGTATGCTTTGGAAACTTATATGACAGTCTTATCAGCTATACTATACTTATCAGCTGTACTATACACAATTGCCGTCTGTTTCGAGAGATAACCGCATGCACATCTGTAAGTGATGTATGCTGTCCACAACGGCCGTAGGTGGGGATAGGAGGTGTGTCGTAATTGTGGCTTGCTGGTTAGACAGAAGAAGGGCGGAAAGTAACAGTGAATAGTTGATTTGCAATCACTTTCTAGAAGTCTAACCGAAAGAAAAAAAGTTATTTGATAAAGTCCAGAATATTTCTTTGGAGCCAGGATTATGGCAATATATTCAACAGACAATCAATATATACTTGCCAAACAAATTTATTTGATTATTGTCCAAATAGTTCCCTTTTTAAAAACTGTTCCATATCTATAGGTTAAAGTTAATTTATTAGCTGCTTTTCATTATAATGGAGTTGAACTTTTGGTACAGGCAGTAATAACAGGCAAGGAGTGGCTGTTCTGGCAAAAAATAGTGTTGTTTATTTTTCCTTGTATTTTGGTGGAAATCAGCAGGAAATGGCATTTGTCACCAGTTCACAATGTCACTCCTGATAGAGAAAGAAAAATAGCCAGCAATTTCACAAGGACATACTGCAATTGTATTGCAAAGAGTTGAGGCCAAACAATCGGCTCCTAACTAGTCAACCAATGCAAATACACCTGACTTATTTATCGTTTATCGCTGTTCATATTTATTATCAATTTATTACCTGCTTTTCAAATTTTCTTGGGTTATGACCTCTGCAGTGCACTTTTCTTATCACAAATGCAAAGGTTTGTTATTTCCTTTCTGGTATGTATATCTAGAGCTGGGCACACTTCTCTCAGTATTTTTTAGTGTACATGATATTTTAAGGGCATTTTAAAAGTTCTGATTGTGCCATTAAAATTGATATTAAAGTGTTAAAAGAAGTTGGTGAAAAATAATTTGTTCTCATTATGTAAGTTATGTGTTCCCTTTTTGGTAGTGTCTGCATGAACAGACTTTTACCGAACTCTAAAACATATTTTGATGAGGTTTGTTTCCTTAAATTTTTATTTTAATGAGTTATATATATACTTACCACTCATAATAGAACAAAATGTAAACCAAAAAACCACTGTGTGAAAACATTGTTTCCAAATTTGTAGTCCAGAAGGCTTCTTCAGGGATTTATTTGTGAATGAAACAAATCTTGGTTATGGACTTTTTGTGTACATCGGCTAGACACAGATCTAGTACAGTGTAGATGTGCGTAACAAAATGCATTGCACGCGCAGTAAGCGCATTAATTGTAGATCACGGTTCTCCCCTGATAAGATGATAGTGATTAAGTCCAATAACCTATCATTGCATGCTCTTCCCGTAATTCAACATTGGACCTCACTTCACCGGGATGTCGCCCCTGGCTATGTAGGGATCTGTTTAATTCTAATATGCTCATACCCTATAAGTCTGTAAGCCTTATAATGAAAAAGTACAACATAACAGTTGGTAATCAATCTTTAGAGTTATGTGCCTTCTTTATGGATTCTGTTCTGTTTCAATCCACCATAGGATGGAGTAATGTTGATATGTTTGAATTATCAGGGAAACAATTTAAATTACTTTTTAAAGGTCTACTTTTCAATCTCGCCTGTATGAAAACAGCACTCTAAAATTTGTTTTGCATTGAACTCCATGCAAATTTACAGGAGGGGGGGGGAGCTCATTTTTGCAATGCACTGCTAATTCCCCCTGAACCCCCCGTTTTTAAATGGAATATATCTACTTCCCCACCCCCCCCCCCCCCCCTTCAACTTGAGTTTGCTGAGTGTAGCATCAGCTGGTATGAAGATGGTTAATGTGTCTCAATAGATAGCTCTTGTACCCCTGCCAATAATAGTTCAACGATTACCTCACTGTCACACTAGCAAGATATTCTGGGAAATAGCGGACTGTTCGCCCGTGGGAATGTTGAATTAAGCGCTTCCTATTCTCATTAGGACATCCCAAGTCCAGCAATGTTCAGAGTCAGACAAAAACAAGTTTCAGAATTAAAGGGGGATGTCACGATCCACTCCTAAGGAGCTAGATTCTAAAAGAATTGTTCACAGACTCACATGCTTCTACACCCAAGAAAATAATATGCAAGACACACAATGATACGTTTATAACTTTTCTATAAATTGTTCGTAATACGCTGATGAATGGAAGTAAAAGGTATCAAAATCAGAGTATATTTCTCTAGGACTTAAATATCATGTATCATTCATCTTAAGTTTGTCTTTTTTAATGGACACAACTATCACATTTTATTTAATTCTCTAAAATATTGCCATTTTTGTTAGCTAATTGAAGTCACATGCATTTGCAAACCACACACAATTACATACTGGTAACAAGTTTTTGTTAGGGATCTAACTTATTTCTTAGTTTTATGTGGTAGAAACTACACATATCCTGATGATTAGGGACCCCTGCTGATTTATGTTGTGTTTATTCATAGAGTAACATCTAGACAACTAAGGGGAAAAGTTGATCTGTTACGTTTCCTCCATCATGTGTGTTATGACTGAATCATTCCGTTTCCTTTATTTGCTCATAAATTTATATTTAAAGTTTAAAGTATAAATAACATTTGTAACTCGGTAATCAAACATGTGAATTAAGGGTTCCATTACAAATTGTGTTCCAATGACAAATGCTCCACCATTTTTAATCATAAATCAACACAGGTTTTTACCATAACCTTTAATAACCCTTATCCTAAACCTAAACCTAATCCTTATTTGAGAAGTTGTACTCTTATTTTTTTATTTTTTTTATGTACGAGCAATATTTGTATCTCTGAATGCATTGTGTGTAGAGTTTGTGCAGGATTCCACAATCAGCATTATGGAAGACTTCAAAGTTTTTAAATGTTGTTTTAAATACTTTAATGTTGTTTAGCTTATGGCAACACAGTGATGACACTCGTTTTTTTTTCCATTGTGTTTTTTCTAATTTTTGAGATACTTATGATTGAATGAAAATTGTTCTTGTAGTTAAAATCAATAGGCAGTACTAGTAGGTGATCAAATCTTACATCAATTTCCAATATTTCACTATTTAAAGGGACAGGTCCACTTTTACAAAACGTCTGAACAGCTTTCAGTTGACGGATGGGGATCAATGTAACACGCAAAAAAAAAAAACAGAGCGAACAGCCCTCTAATTTGGATTCTACGAATGAAAAACGAATGCGTCCCTCCATTTAAACTATATATCGGTCAATAAAGGAGTTCAACTGATTTAGCATAATATTACACCAATACAGTACTAATTCTCGTAAAGGTATTGTGAAGCCGACATTTGTTAACGTATGTCACGGAAAAAGATCTCAAAAAGAAAGAATATATAATTACATGTAGTCAGTTTAAGCGATGTTTGGGTATTTTGCTTGGTAAACGCTCACACATTAGTACTTATGCGCGAGTCACGTAGCTAGCGCGGGTCACGTAGGGGTCATGCATACCGATCTGGCACTCCTTGAAATCTATGTACGAACGTACTCACCGGCCGAAAATACGTATGTACCTAATTAACCGACGTCCCTCAGTTTATTCAGTTTTAGGTCTATAACTCCACGAAAAAGAGAATTCAAGCCCTATTTTTTTCAGGCATGCTATTAAATGACATTTCCTTTTATATAAGACAATAACCTCGCAACTTTTGAATTTTGGCTTGCAAAAGTGGATCTCTCCCTTTAAGACAAAATTGTGCTCTTTCTATAAAACTATCACACATCATCCAGAAGAATCTAAAGTTCTATTATTTGTATACGATTGAAGTCTCAAATATCACTTTTGGGGAAAAATTATAAAATGTAATTGATCGCTTTAATGTGACATTCTATTTAGCACATGAAGTCTGGACCACAACAGTTGTGTCCTCTTGGGGACGATCAGCCATATGTGCCCACCTTGTGTTCTTGCAGCCAAATTAATACACACACATATGACAGAAAAGCATGTGATGCGCTCTTACAAGCATTAGGAAGTCATGCCGTAATGTTTTAAGAACTTTTGTCTCTGATATGTTTTTTTATAGTTTTTAAAGAAGGGCATTTTTCTTTTTAGAAATGAGCTCATGTGAAAAGATTCTGATTGTAAGAAATTATTAATAATATACAAATATACCATGCCTTGAGAGGCTCTAGTTGAAACTATTGAAGTTACTGAAAAATAATATGAAGGGTTTAAGAATTTAGGGGGTAGGTATAGAGGAGGTTTATCTCTGCCTTCAAGTCGCCAGAAAATAACACAGCATTAATGTGCAAATGATGTACATTACATTTTGAAATTAAATTAGCAAATATATATGTAACCACTGGCATATATATGTTAGTGGATTCTTATATGCTCAGGGGTGGATGCGCTGTTCATTCACCTCCCTGCCCCATACAAAGGAAATTACTGCAGATCTATGCCAATGGTAAAAAAACTAATGAAAAAATCACTGATATAATCCTAAATTCTGAATTCTGATATGTATAGTTAATCACTGAAACATTGTCAATAAATACATGTAGTATTCTGGCTAGAGCTACGTACTTTGTAAAATCTCAACTCAAACTGTTTCTCCGTAGGCCTTTCTATATTTGACTCGTGTCCAAGGGAAATTCCGAACGAAACCAAGACCATTCCCTCGAGGAATTCTGATCCATTCTTCTACTAGCCAGAGGAAACTTGATGATGTCATATCGCCAGGCCTTAATCCGATAAAAATCACTGATATCTATCTCCAACTCCTATATGTCTCTCCTTTTTGTACTTCTTCATGAATGCATCTTGAAATAGAACTTCTGGATAATATGAATGGTTGTAGTATTATATATTGAACTTTGTTAAATTCTCCCTTTGTATTCGCACCTCCGAGTAATGCAAGGAAGCTACAAACTTAAACAGATGAAAATTGCTGATATCTTTCTCCCATGCCTCTCTCTCTCTCTCTCTGTCATGTACCACTCTATGAATCTTGAAATAGAAGTTGTAGATTAGTGACATAATGTGGGAGGTTGTACAGTTTTATTGATTGTTGATACATTTTCCTTTGTCTTAATTTTCTTCCCCCTCCAGGTGGTCTGAGGGAGCTTAATGATGTCACATCACCAACCCCCTACTCTGATAAAATCACTGATAAATCACTGTTGAATCTTACTCCTCTGTCTCTCCCTGATTAGCAATGACATTTCTAGACAAAATGCTCACTGTCTGTAGATTTATATTCATGAGCATTCTTTGTAAATTTCTCCCCTCTTTCTGAGGAAGCATGATATCAGATCACTAGCCCTAATCTGCTGAAATCGCTGATGATTTTCCTGGCTCCCTTTTCTCCATTGTCTAACAATCTAGGTGTATTTTTGTGACTGTGGCACTGGAATTATATGCTAGTAAATGGCACAATATGAATTTGTATAACATTTACAGTGAAACCTGTCCTAGCTCCCATCTGTCTAAAGACCACCCGCTTTATAAAGACCACATTATATTCCCCCTTGAGCGGTCTTAACTGTATTATCATTTATGGTTAGATCATCCCTTCGTTCTTTTATATTGCAAACTGACTAAAATCTTTTCCCTTTTCTTTCCTTTTTTGTTCACCCTCCAGGTGACAGGCCTGGCGTTCTCGGAAGATGGGAGCTTCTTCGTTGCCGTGGGCAACAGATGCGTCAAGTTCTACTACTTGATGGGCAAGAGCAGGGTAAGCCAAGAAGACATGATGTAAAAAAGGCTTAGGTTATCGTGGCCTTATTTTTTTTTTTATGCCTCCGCCAACGAAGTGGCCGGAGGCATTATGTTTTCGGGTTGTCCGTCCGTCCGTACGTACGTCCGTCCGTCCGTCCCGTTTTCGTTCTCGCGATATCTCAAGAACCAGTTGACGGATCAATTTCAAACTTGGTATGAGTGTACATATTGGGGTGACAATGATCTGATTAGATTTTAGGGGTCATGAGGTCAAAGGTCAAGGTCACAGGACTCAATATATATGCAAAAATGCCTCGTTCTTGCGATATCTCAAGAACTGGTTGACGGATCAAATTTAAACTTGGTATTAGTGTAGATATTGGGGCGGCAATGATCTGATTCGATTTTGGGGTTCATGAGGTCAAAGGTCAAGGTCACAGGACTCGAATGTATGTGCAAAAATGCCTCGTTCTTGCGATATCTCAAGAACCGGATGACGGATCAATTTCAAACTTGGTATGAGTGTACATATCGGGGTGCCACTGATCTGATTAGATTTGGGGGGTCATGAGGTCAAAGGTCAAGGTCACAGGACTCAATATGTATGCGAAAATGGCTTGTAATGGCAAAATTTCAAGAACTGAATGTCAGATTTCAATCAAACTTGGTACCTGAATGTGTCATAAAGAGTCAACGTAGCCATAAAATGTTGGGGTCATGAGGTTGAGGTCAAGGTCACGGGACTTATTATTCATGCAAAAAAGCTTGTAATGCCAAAATCTCAAGAACTAAATGTCAGATTTCAATCAAACTTGGTACCTGAATGTTTTTTAGGGAGCCATCAAAGATTAGGGTCATATGGTCAAGGTCACAGGACTCAAAATGAAAAATATTGAAAAAAATTAAATCAGTGCATGTTAATATGGGCTTGATATTAAAATCGCGTGATAGCGGAGGCATAATTTTCGATTGCACGCAATCGAAGATAATTATGATAATTAGGCTAATTAAAACACGGAAGTGAAGTAGACATACATGTTCTTTTATCCTTTGTATACTTCCCTCTGTCATTTACTCCCAGAGAAGTTCAAATAAACTTCTTCTTTTGTTCTCTTTGTCTCATTAATTCCCCACAGACAAGACAAATCTTAGCCCTGCCAGGAAGATCTGGCATCCTGGGAGAGCAGAAGAATAACTTCTTCTGCAGCGTAGCGTGTGGGAAGGGGGAGAACCAAGGCAAGGTGTATGCCGTCACCAAGTCAGGATTCCTCTGTGAAATCAACAGCAATCGGCTGCTGGATAAGTGGGTAGATTTGAGGGTAAGTTTTCAGTTTAACCTGTCTATAAAGACCACCCTGGGGATGAAAACAAGACTATTTGAAAGAAAGAATCAAGTTAAGGTGTATGCCAACACAAAGTAGGGATTCCTCTGTGAAATCAATACCAATCAGCTACTTGACAAGTGGATGAAAATGAAGATTTGAAGGTAAGTTTTATGTCAAACCTGTCTATAAAGACCTCTAGAAAAGGATGTAGACCTCTAAGAACTTTGAAGACTTGCAGAAAAAGAGATTGATCTTCATGAATAAAAAAGACTCATACGTGGCCTGCTTATCAAACAGTGTAATAATGACATGGATGCACAAAGTTCAAATTGGATGACATAATTTCTAATTTTTGGAAGAAGCATTATCTAGAAAGGATTCTCCCACTAATTTTGTGTTGACCATGTCAATATTAGTATGTCATTTAGTAAGTGATATAAGCTTTCCCTTATGATTGTTTTGGAATGTTTTCTTTTATTTCCAACATAGACTACCAGTGCACATTCGTTAGCTGCAGATGAAGAGTTTGTCTTTGTTGCGTGTGATTTGGGGGTCATAAGACTGTTCAGCGCATCGACGTTACACTTTGTAGCGACACTGCCGAAGCCACACAACCTTGGAGTCAACGTCAGTGCAGGGATTGATGCTAGGTAATCAAACAAAATCTGTATCAAAAAAAGAAAGAACAAAAAAGATGAAAAAAAGAGATTTTTAATTTTTGCTTCTTTTCAATCGCATGTTGGCAACTAGAGACAAAGTCATGCATCCTGATAGCATGTGAACATCGTGAACATTGCGCCACCGCAAATTCTCAAGTGTAAAGAGTAAGAGTATTACTCTGACTGAAGAGTAATTTGTTTTAATGATTAGATCAGCTTTATTGTGCATTGCAGTCGCATGCCTGCCCCAGAGACAGTGCCTTGCTGTGGCAAGTAGCTGCAAGAATCATTAAAGTGTAAAAATCATTACAATTATAGAACATTAAGAATATTTTTAATTGACTATTCAAAGAGGACTTTGATTAATGAGATTACATACATGTGTGTTGTTTTTTTCCCAGTCACATGCTAGATCCCAGAGACAATTCCCTTATCCCAATGTTGTGGTTTACACCTTTGATGATGAGTAGCTGCAAGAATCTGTGAAATCTTATAAAACCATCACAAATATAGAACATGCAGAGTATTTCAGTATGACCAAAGAGAAAAATCTTGAAGAAAATCTGATAACATTCATTATTTTGTTTTACAGTCACATGCCAGCTCCCAGAGACAATGCCCTGTACCCTGATGCAGTCGCTATCACCCTTGATGATGAGAACAAAAAGGTAAGAATACATGAAATCATGATTTTCCTGATACAGTGCAACATAATGTTACACCCTGATTGGATCATTGGTTTATAGACATCACATTATATGTGTTTGAGGAATCATAATTATGTCGAAGTTTTATTGGTAAAAAATATGTCCGAGTAAATGATAAAGCTAGTATCAATAATCTAAATTCATTTTAATCTCTATAAATTATTTTGAAATTGCTATTTGAATCTACTTCGATAAATCAACAGCTTACAGCAGTATACAGCGACCACAGTCTGTACATGTGGGATATCCATGATGTGCGCAAAATCGGCAAGCAGTGGTCATTTCTCTACCATTCCGCCTGCGTGTTTGGGGTAGAGACGTACCCTGAGCTGAGCGATGGGAACAGAGCCGCCCTCCCACCTGGGTCATTCTTCACCTGTTCCTCGGACGGGACCATTCGCATCTGGAACGTGGACCCCACCATGAACACCAACATCACCAAGAGGAACATCTACAGCAATGTAAGTTAAAAGTTATAATCAGATATTGCTGAAATTCCAGTACTAGTACTTTGCAGAACATCCGTAAGGGGAATAATACAAGTGCATGGGGACCTGCATTTGCAATGTATTATGCGCTATACAAAAACTGTGTATAATTATCATTTATTATTTAAGGGAAGTCCTGTGTGCTATGAACACGAGCATTACTAAGAAGATCATCTGCAGCAATGTTAGTTTAAGTGGAATTCTACCCTGGAATTGTGTTGGTTTCATTAGAACAGGGTTATTTAGAAAATGGTAATATTGGTAAACAAGTTATGACTGTTTGATGACTGAACAGGGATTGCTATCATACTTGGGGTCGATTGTGGCATCATTTGAGACATCAAGTTTTTAGGTAGTGACTTTAATGATGATTGTGTGCCACGAGTGTCTGCTGACGGATGTGCACGCGTTTTAAAAGTATAGTTATTATTAGTATTATTTGTTACTATTTATAATTTTCAATTATTATTCTTTAATTATTCCTATTGTTTCATTAGGAGCTCTTGAAGATCCTGTATGTGTGTGATGAGTCCATGGAGACTCTTCAGGACAAGGACTACAATCCTGCAGGGACAACAGACAAGACCGACCCTGAGAAGGGCAAGTCTTCAGGCATCAGGTGCATCAAGGTCAGCCCAGATGGACAGACACTAGCATCAGGAGATAGGTGAGAATGGAATACAAGTTTTGTTTGTTTAAACACCAAAAATAAGTATTATTTTCATATCCTTTTGAGGGCATTGTCTGTGAGAGCTCAATGATACCGACCCGTAGAAAGGAAATGCTTCTGAGATTAAGAGAAAGATGAAAGCAAAAAAGTTGAGAATAAATGTGGTGAACTATTTTTACCACCATATGGCATACTTATTTTATATTAACATTTCAATGGCTTCTGTCATTGGCCAAGGTTTTCTGCAGTCCATTTACATTTCCCTATTTAACCTTTCGCCCATTATGTCTAAATGTTTAGTCTTGACCCTATTTGTTTTAACATAAATTTCTCTGTTTGACCTTTGACCCTCAGGTCAGGCAATGTCAGAGTTCATGACCTGCAGTTCTGGGATCAGCTCCATGAGATTGAGGCCCACGACTCAGAGGTGCTCTGTCTGGAGTACACGCAACCTAACACTGGTATGTGACAATAGATATTTCCAATGTTCTCTCTAAAAAAGTTATAATGGTGCGGCAAGATTGGTAGTGCCTGTGCTGAGTGAAATCTCTTTAGTAAGATGTTTTAGAATCAAGTAGGGACACAATAAATAAGTTGATGCATTCTTTTTTATGTTATAAATGAAAATGAGCAACAACAAAAAAGGGCTTCCCCAGGATAATGATTTTCTTTGCTCTTTTCATTGATATGAAATATTTCTTGTCCGTTTCCCTGTGTTTGAAATAATTGTTATGTATTCTTATATTCCAGGGTTCAATCTGTTGGCCTCAGCGAGTAGAGACAGACTGATCCATGTCTTTGACATGGACAAGAGTTGTTCCTTGGTTCAGACGCTAGATGACCATTCTTCCTCCATCACCTCCATCAAATTCAACAGTAAGTATCCCATTGTAATTTTCTCTACTTTGTTTTTCTTAGAGAAACTGTGATAACTTAGCCATTTGGAAACAGTCTAAAAATATTTTCAAAACCACCCCCTTTGCAGGAAATCCTTGGTTAGAACCTGGGCCAGGTTATACCTAATACTTTTAAAATAACACCTACTGCCTTCTAGCCAGGCGCTTGGCATTCATAGAAAAGGAATATTAGATGCATGGAGCTACTGGAGGAGTAGCCCCCTTCTGCATCTTTCACTATCTAGAGTAGACATACTGTTTGTCCTAGAGCTATTACCATGGAGATAGTTGTTACCCTGTCTGCCTGTAAGGCACAGGAAAAAGAAATATGATATAAGACAAAAGACAATGTTTAGTCATGGTTTTGAGTTGTTCAATTTACTTTTAACAAAAAAGAAAATAAACTCGGGACACATTTTCACCTGGTTGTGTGTCATGAAGGAAACCACAAGCTGTTGTGGTTTAATAGTGACTTGACAAAGAGTATGTCAGTAAGCCAACACATGTTGGTTTGTTGTCCTTGGCTCATGTTTTACCCACTCTTTGTTTTATTTCTCTTTGACTATGTCTGGCCTTCCTCCATCCACTTGTCTTTCTTTCCTGTTCTCTCTACCCCCAGCCCCCGCCCCCCCCCCCCCCCCCCCCCATACACCACTTTGTTTTCTCCCCCTCTGTTTCTTTAATACTCTTCCTTCCAGTATATTTGTGTCTTTTCTTTTCCCTTTCTATTTTTGTATGTATTTATATTTTCTCTCTTTTATTACAAATTGTTCCTTCCTGTCATTCTGCTTGTCCCTTATTTTAGAGGTGAATTGATTTGTCAAAGTGAAATAAGGGATTTGAATATTGTGTATTTTGTTTATTTATGATTTGTTGGTGTTTGTTTGTTTGGTTTGTTGTTGTACAGCTATGGAAAGTTAACCATTGAGCTGATCAACCTAATTTTTAGGATGGTCATGTTAAATTCTGAAATTGTTTGCATGAATGTCATTTTGATAGAGGTCTAACTCACTCTAAATGTACCTTAAGTACCCACCATGCCCCCCAAACAATATCTGAATTCTGTCCATTTCAGTTAACTCTAGGTATATTGATGGTATTCATATGAATTGTTAAGAGCGACTTCTATTTAATTCTTTTTCTGTAGTGAATGGCGAACAGCTACAGATGGTAAGCTGTGGTGCTGACAAGGCTCTCATGTTCAGGATGGCCGTGTACAACCCTGACTTACAGTTTGTGCGCAATCACCATGTAGTAGGCAAGACCACTCTGTACGACTTGGCCATCGATACAACACAGAAATACATCACCACCGCATGCCAGGACAGAAATCTCAGGTATGGAACATCACAAATCTATTTAATCACTGTAAATTCTCCATAAATGTGGCAAATATAATTCATGAAAATTAGCTCATTTACGTTCATATTATGTATTTCTGGTCAGTTTCCATATGTTTGAAGAAAAAAAAAGTAGTTCATCTTGAAGGGTTATAAGCACTAGATAATATATTCGTCTGATTTGTAAAAGGAATTATAAACTACCAGATCTAACATTAAAAGGAAATATAAAATTGGAAGATGTTTCAATGTTGTGATGATTTGTGTTAGTGTTTCAGTTGATAAACCAATTGGTCTTAACTGGTCACGTATGGGAACCCGGTGGGTTATGTAAAAAGTCTATGGGGATTTCAGCAACAGGAACGTGTTAATACCATCAACATTGATTTTTCTCAAACATGTAGGATATACAACATGGCAAGTGGGAAGCTAAAGAGGACGTACAAGGGTTCGCAGAGTGATGAGGGGACTCTGATCAGGGTGGAGCTGGATCCCTCCGGTATCTATGCAGCCACATCCTGCTCAGATAAGAGCCTCAACATCTATGACTTCTACTCAGGGGAGTGTGTCGCCACCATGGTTGGTCATTCAGGTAAGGATGATTATGAGGCTAGTGGAAATTTAGTAGGGTAGGAGGAGAGAAGGAAGAGATGATGATGATGATGATGATGATGAATTTGGTGAAAATTGAAGGAGGAGTCGATGATAGTGATGATGATGATGATGAGGATGATGGTGATGAAGATGGCGACAGTGACCTGGCAGCAATAGTGGTGGTGATGATGTTGACGTGGTTATGTTGGTGATTAGGATGATGCAGTCAATGTTTTTGTTCCTTGATCTTATATTTAACATACTTCTCATTTCATCTGCAGAACTTGTGACAGGAATCAAATTCACCAGTGACTGTAAGCAGCTGATTACAGTGTCAGGAGATGGGTGAGTGAATATATTAAGACAAATTGTCATTACTGAAAGATTAGGTGCAATAGATACATACCCATATGTTATTGGAATTCTGGATGTATTTTTTGTAAGGAAAGTGACAAAGGAGTTGTATGACTTTTTAATTCCAATATCCCTACCAAGGAATTCTTATGGTGCATAATATGAAACAATGTAAACAAAAAGCAAATTTTGTTTCCAATAAATAGTTCATTATAGATAAAAGGAAATTCACCAGCATCTTGACTTTGCCATCTGTTAAAAGCAGGATGAAATAGGTTAAATGACAACTGCCCATGACAGTTTGATGACAGTTTACTTTTTTCTTTAAATACCCACATTCCTACAGTATTTATAGCTATTTTGCATTGAATATTGCATTGTTCTTACTTTACAGCTGCATCTTTATCTGGAAGCTCCCCTGGGAGTTGACCCACAACATGAAGGAGAGACTGAAGGAGATGGGAGAGAAGATTGTGGAACCTCCACCAGAGTACAACTTACTCAGGTATGTTGAGCAAATTTTAAAGAATTAAACAAATTGTATACAAATTATAGATTGTCATTATACAGTATATGTAAGAGGTGTCTTGATAATAAAATACATTTTTGTTCAGTATATCATTCTATTGGTCAAGGAGAAAGAGGAAACCGACAATGGGATCATATAATTGGATTTCAAATGAAGGTGGACCAATATTCTGTGCCTTCCATTTCATATATGCTATGGAAATGAAGTAAACTATCTTAGACAATAAATTTCCATTCAACTCTTTTTCAGGAGAGGAACGTACGTTGTCCCCCCATCAGAGCTGCCAGTCCAACCCAAGGTGCAGGTGATGAGTGCGTGGCAGGAACAGGCCCAACACGCTCAGGTAGACTTCCACCCAGCCATGCAGTCCAGACCGGACACGGAGGATGAGATGGAGGAGAAACCCCAACCAGACGAAGGTCAGTTTGATGGTGATGATGATGATGATGATGATGATGATGATGATGATGATGATGATGATGATGATGATGATGATGATGATGATGATGATGTTGATGTTGATGTTGATGTTGATGTTGATGATGATGATGATGATGATGATAATGATAATGATAATGATGATGATGATGATGATGATTATTATGTTGATTTTGATGATGAAGTTGATGATGGCAATGTTGATAATAATGGCTCTTGTAGTTATAATTGTATTTGTAGTTGGTGATGATGGTGACGATGATGATGTTGATGATAATGCATAGAAAAGGAGGGTGATGATATGAATAATTATGATGAGTGCTTGACAGGCAGTGATAATAACTCTTATTTTGTGTAGGTTTCTAATGTCTGACTTGTCTTTATTTCCAATTGTTACTCATATAGAATCAAAAACAGATGGGCAAAATTTTGACACTGGACTTCTTCCTCTATGGGCCCAGAAACAAGCAGGCACGGTATGTTCACATTATTTCTTCTTTGCCTATCAATATTTTGTGTATTAGTGTTGATGTTCAATTTCTGTGCAGATAGCAAATATAAGATCATGACAAAATATTGAAATATTACTTTGAAAATTCAAGTTTTGAATAGTTATTTATCTCAGATTGAATATACTTTTGCTAAACATTTAACTAGATATTAATTTCTTTGTCACTCTGGTAGCATTTTAAATGTTCAATATCATTAATGATTTACTCCCTTTCAAAGCTTGTTTTATTTGCTGAGTACTGAGAATATATAAGATAATTTATTATATCAAGGACTTTGTTATTGATCTATTTTGTCTGTTAATCATAACTTTAAAAAGCAAAAGATTCTCAAGTATGTTTTTAACTTGTGTTTTTCATCCACAAATAGGGTGTTCAACGAGTATTTGAAGTATGTTACATTTTCTCTAGATCTTATACAATATATGTCATTATAACATTACTAATTATCTATTTTATGACATTTCTAATAACCTGTATTTATCTCCATAGAACATATTATGCTCTGCCTTTTTTGTTTTTGCATCAAATTATTTAAACTATGATAAAATGTGCCAGGAAAATCGTAGTTCTTCACAGATATATATTATCAATTATCAATTTAATTGTTCAGATAGAATAATTTTTCTGTTCATATTCTTTGAATAATTTGTGTGAATATCTTTAAAAAACCACACATATAATTTAATATTGTGCTATGAAAGACTTGAATAAAATTATACATACAATTAATATAAATCTAACATTATACAATATATATATTGATCATTGATCACACTAACTCAAGTATATCATTTATTCTATGGGTATTGATATATATGTTCACCTAACCGGGTACATGATATCTAAAGTAAATTTTAAATTAATTTAGTTAAGTGGACATTGATACCATGTGCAATGGTAGGGGTATATATTCTTTAATACAAAAATATTTAAAAAAACATTTGTAGAATTTTGCAATAAACGTTTTCTAAAGGCTTACACCCTGAAAAGTCAACAACATTGACTTATCAGTTTGTTTTGTGGCCCAGTTGGGCATGTAATTGTTTTTACTTTTTATTTTAGTGGCCCACAACCTGAATCTAGTGGCCCCACCCAAACAAAGAAAAATAAACGTTCTGTTAATATTTAGTTGCCCATTTGGGCCAATGTAATTTCGGTGGCCTGAAGCTAATTTTGAGTGGCCCCTGGCCAGTGCTCATATTGAGCACTGTTTATACTAACAAAGCCCTAGTATTTTGGCAGAGTTATAATTAACCTCTTATAAATCGTAATATACCCTGGTTAGCAAGTGCTATCCAAGGTAGACAAAAAACAATATGATTGTTGCCGTTGCTTAAAACATTGATTCATATTGATAGACTTTAAACCTTATTTCACACAGATAGTTTATGGTATCTTTTAATACATTTGGAATAATTGACACATAAAGTTCAAGTTTATTTCATAACATCTTTCATTGTGAACACTGAAATGAAATGTTTAATTAACATGACATCAATACTATCCACTCCCTATATATTACATTCTGATTTTGTTTATTGCATATATTCATTACATATTTGCTTAACAATATGCAGCATTATTTTGTTATATAATTGAACAAAACTTATGTCTAATCTTTATACACTTTTTAATTGTAATATATCTTATAAATATCAAAAGTTGTATTACTACCTATTTGGATGACTTGTGTTTTCATTCATGTATCATTGTATTAAAGCATTGGTGGACATTCCTGTTTGATGAAATGCAAAAAGAAGAAAAAGGACGAAAAAATCTTCTGTAATGTTGATCAATCTTAAACTCTGTATTTTCTTCATCTGTCTTTAAAAGAAAGGTTAATTCTTATGTTGAATTGTACCATTATAAACACATTCAAATCTCCCCTCAGTATAAGATGTTGATTTGATTTGATTTGATATCCGTAGGAGTGCCCAGTAAGTGACATCCCCAGTCCGACCAGCTACAGGAGTCCCACGCACCCACGTGGGCGTTGGGCCCAGAACATCCACAGCGGCAGCATCAGAGTCAAGTCACAGATCAGTGGGGAGTTCAACCAGAGCATCGAGCTTAGGATAGATGAATGCCTGGGTGAGTACTCAATAAAAGTGGAAAAGATTGATTCTTTTTCCTCCCTTCTATTCAGTCAAAATATCACAGGAAAAAATGGTCTAGCAAACTAACGGTCTCAGGTTCAATTCCCAGCGAACCCCACACTTATTTATTATTACTATTATCATTATTATTATTATTATATTAATAATATCTGGGCAGTTTCCTCTGTTTTAAATTGTGCAATAGTCTGTCAACCAATAAGAATTGTTTGAATATACTTGCCATTCTTCAGATTTCTGTGTTCATATACCTATTCTTACGAGCACAAGTGGAAAATTAGGTAAAGCCTTTCTAAATGCAATTCTTGAAATTAATAAAAATGCACATTATCCTTAAATTGATCCAAATTGTACAGCTCATTCAAATTATCACCAAAGAAAATGCTAATCAATTTTTTAATTTCATCCTTTTGACAGATCGCAGACGCTACACAGTGGAGCCAGACACCCTGTTAGAGCAAGTAAGACATTTCTCTCCTCTTTCCAAAGTAAGTACTTCTCTTTCAGAGTTTATCCATCGGAGCATACGATCAAAAACCATGGCAACCATCACACCAGATATTACCTCGCCGCATGAAAACACACTACTGACAGCTTCATAATTAATAACTGTTTGGCAGTTTTTGTTGTTGTTGTTGTCATGGAAATAACTCATCCGGAATTTACGCAGAGCATGATGACAGTTATTAACTTTCATCAGTCGGTGTTGTTTTTAGACTGTCTTGTAATGTTTCTGTAAGTATACATTATGTAACAGTTGATAACTTTAACTCGTTGTTAGGCCCACTATCTTGTACTTCTTTGTATTCCAGTACAAATGTTTGTATGTAGAGTTTATTCTATACATCTGTTTACTGTTTAGATAACTTTGTAGAATTTGTTGATTTTGCTTTGTTTTTATTTCTGATTCTTTTAGATTTGTGGATTAACTTGTTTGTGATTTTAAAGTGTTACATATTTTAGTAAAGTTTATTTTATTTCATTTTTTTTCTGAGCAAAATGTATGCAAATATGTCGGGAATAAGTGGTCTTTTTTCATCTTAATTTTGAAAATAAGAGGAATTATATTTTAATGACTGTATTTTTTTGTTTTAATTATGAAGAAAAATGTTTCTCCCAGCCAAGCACTCAAGTTGAAGGTACAAATTAAAAAAGACATATAATTCATCTTACTTAAAACGTCAATGTTCGCTTCAACTTAAACGTTATTGTATTTCCTTATCCTTTCCCTAACTCCCGCATAGAAGAAACGCTCAATGAAGCAACCCCCTATGAAACAAGTGGGTACCAAATATCCCTCCCTTAGCACCATTAAGGGGTGCACAAATTAGATGTGACAAACTTGTGTGAACTTCTCCTCTTGCTTGCTTAACATTTCCTCATCTCTTATGACAATACACAATGATGGCTACACTTTTCCATCGTATTTTATCACACTTCTTTTTTCAATGATGTGATAGTTTGTGACTGCACCCTCTAAACATTCTACTTCAAGTTAACATCGAAGGGTGCAAAATTATATATGAAGAATCTATGCAAAATTGCTTTATTTTACAACTACTTTGACTTTACTGATCGACTAGATCTGAAACCTTATGATTGCATCCTACAAACATTCTTTGTTTTGCCCTGTGTTTAATACTTTTCCTTGAGTCTCCTTCCCTAATAAATGTATGCTTTCTTCTTTCTACATGAACTTAAACATTTTCTCCAGAAATGTTGCGTTCTTGGAAATCACAAACCAAATCAAACAAGTGAAAAATATAAACCCTTTCTTAGCCTTTCCTCAAAGTTTCCTCAAATGTTAATTCAATAACTAAAGCTTTGCTGCAATGTAACACTTTTTCTACCAAATAAGTAATTTATGACTGCGTGTTTTGTTCTCTTGAATTAAAAGCATAAAATGCTGATAAAAAGGCAGCTTTCTGCCCCAACGGCAAGTCAAAAACTACAGTTTAATACTGGCTTTTTTTAAATCACAGGCATTGATTGTATTTTTGCAAATTTGTTTTTCTCTTTTCTGGCAGCAAATTTAATATAAATTTGTATTTATCAACAAATTTTTCCAAAAACTGACATTAAATGAATGTAATAGCTACATATTAGTGTACATTATCATCAGTGAAATAATTTGTTGTTGTTTCATAAACTTTCAATACGTCTTGATGGCAAAATATTGACATATTTTGCATTATATTATCTTGTTTGAAACCATTCAAGACTGGTCCTTTAAATACTAGACTTGCGTCCATGGAGAATATACTAAAAAATATAATCCTCATGAAACGGTTAATAAAAAAAAAACACTAAAATTTGCAACAATGTCAATGTCTGTGATTTAGGAATATATTATGACCATCATGTTTATATTAAACATTACCACATAACTGGATAGATGGGATCCCAAGGTAATGCTTATACCATAACTTCCCTTTTCATTATATTACAAATTAGAGGTTGTAGTATGTATAGGTTGATTAAAATTTGTGTTCTTGGTAATTAAAAATTAAAATATTTATCCATATTTATAAATATATTTTAGCTAACAATTATCAATGTAAAAAAAAAAGCAAAACATCTTTTTGTATACACGTAATCTCAATGAAATACACACAAAAAAGTTCCCAACCACTCTAAAATTATTTGTTTATACACAACATTTATATTTCTACTATAAACATTTTTTTTAGTAAAAAGTGTTTGAATCATCTTTTTAGAAGTATTAGTATAAAATGAAGGGCTTTTTGTTAGCCATAGGCTATCAAATTTATAGAAGATGAATATTCTTTCAAGATCTTCATGAAATTGTAGTGTGATGAATTAATCAATCTAACACAAATTATGATGAGCGTTACAGCTGTGTTCCCTGTTGTGGGTTTGTATGGGCTACGGACTAATATTCTGATCATTTTAAAATACAGTCATACCTGTCGTTGTGGCCACCTGTATATAACAGTCAACTTACCAGAGAGAAAAAACCAACCGGTCTCTAGAAGTAACCTGTCTACAGTAGTTTCTTTTCTTGTTTTCCAAAGGGGGTCACTGTACACAGGCTTGACTGTATAGACAAATTGTACTGTTTTCTGTGTGTTTTTGTTTAGTACTATCATAATAAGTTGGTGTTTATATTATAGTTACTCAGAAAAACAATCAGTAACATTGAATCGACTAACAGAAATGTGTTTGTAACTTTCAAGATTGGAATAGTTGAAATATTTTGCCAAAGTTAGTAAAAATCAAATTCATTATTTGTCTTCTAGATTAGCTGCAAAGGAAATGTTTTTAAAGTGTGTTATTAACATTTGTTGTTTATCATTTTGATCAACAAATCAATGTCTTAATATCTAAACCATAATTTAGCACTATAATTATGCATGAACACATTCTAAACATAATTTATATTTACTCTTTAACAGAAATCATACTTATACTTAATTTATCATATAAATTATATATACAGTTAAATATTTATTTGATTTTGTACAATAAAATGTATTGAAAAATTAAATTCTTAGTATAATGCTATAACATTTAATTTTAAGAGAAGTCAAATTGTACATTACTTACTGAGGAACAAAATAATACTGAATAATCATACCAAAATATGTGATTGATTTGCTGTGTGAAGATTTTGAGAGTATTTCAGAACAACAATATTATACTTGTTTTCAATATCTTTTAAATACTTTATAAATCACTTGATTCGCTATTATCAATGGATGTTTGCACGATCGCATAGCCCCTGTTTCTGAGGTATCAAACAGAGAATATGATATAGAATATTTTAATAGTTTAATTCAACAAATAATAAAGTATTATATTTTTAGAATTCGTACATAAATACTTTAACATGGCATATTTTCTTGATATAGCATTTTGATTCAGTACCTATTATATGTGACCAGCTATAGCAAAACCCTGCACTTGTCGGTAATTCATGTTTTGAAGAAATTGGCATTTTAAGTTCACATAATGTGTGTAAACAACTTATGATTGTAAAATTGAAACATTCATATCTTCACCAATTATTGACCAATTTGTTAGAACAAAGCATCAAATGAAAGCTTGTGATGAGGCCTTTCTAATGGTATGGAAATCTACATTTTGAGTTTTACCGACAAGTGCAGGGTTTTGCTATAGCCGGTCACATACATGTATATTAAAGCAGTCACAGTTGTATACTTCTTGCAGCAATACTCATCTAGTGAAATATATATTATAACAAAATAATTTCTTGATTTGTCTCAATTTCACAGGGCCCTTTTGCTGGAATGGATGCAGAGGAGGTAGGTTGAAAGTTTTCTTATGGAATAAATTAAATTGATTTTTGAAAATAGCTTGTAAATGAGAATTAACTTCAACTTCAGTTCTACATGTTGTATGTTTGTAGAGTATTGCTTGAATTGAAGTATAAATTTATTTCAAGCAAAGCTTTACATTAATGTACATGTACATGGGTTTTTTGTGTGACATAATATTTTCAAAACTTACCAGAACATTATCAAGTCAAGAATCATTTTCACCGATATTTATTTTCTGTATGCAACTCATTTCATATGTAATATCCTTGTTTTGCTGAAATTTATGTCATATATTTATATACTTTTTAAATATTTACAAATGTATAATTTCATATTTTATTTCCATATATATTATATTAAGTTTCAATTTTATGTGTAATCCCATACATTTATTTCATGATGCATATATGTATATTATTTATCAATACTATCATTCATATTTTCTTCTGTTTATTGTCTTTGACGATAACTCAACACAAGTGCATTAAAAAACATAATTTGAGAACTAAATTGTATGTTATATTTAACATCTTCTTGTCAATTTATTTAACAGTTTTACTAAAATGTAAGTGTTGAATATTATACCTGTGAAGAATCATATGCTTCACACACATACTTTTCTGATTTCTGATGGCCATACATTATGTGGTGTTCATCACACAAAGCTTATTATCATAACAATTTGAAGTATTTAATGTTTTAAATTTAATACCTGCTTTTGAATTGAAATTCTCTCATTACTTTCAAGTCATTATTAAAACAGAAGAGATCAATAAATGGGGGAAAACTATACATAAATAATTAACTTAAGCTTCAATAAGGCTTTGATTAATGACCAATCCCCTTCCCAGATTTCCAAGATTGTTGGAGAAGAGTTTGTGTCCGCTTCTCAGAAGTTCGGTCTTTTGCCTGACGACCAGTTCAGAGACTCCGAAGAGGTATCTTAAACTGAGCGATAAGGGCAATGCTTTTTAGTTTTTAGAATACATATGTACCCCCCAACAAATTATTGTAGATCTCACTTCAGACCTTTCATTCATAAACTTGCTGGTTCAAAGAAGAATCATACTTGTCTTCTTTCTTCTCTGCCATTGTATAACTCATTCATTCATTTCATAGTTATGATACAGCTCTTTTCTATATTACCACGGCAAGTTTCAGACTTGGATCATTTGTAGTATATTTTTCCTTGGTTACTGGGCAAATTATGTCTCGGCATCATTTTGTATAATCTTACAATAGCAAATTGTTTATTGTCAATGGAGCTATACCAACCTTTAACACTTTGTATGTCACATTTTCATGCAACCAGTAACCATAAGCATCACATGTTGTGTTTTTTCATTCATATCTCATCAACATCATTCAAGAATTATATTAAGAAAGGAAATTGGTTGAACTCATCTATGCACTTTAGATGTCATTTCAAACGATCATGTCAATTAGGTTGATGGTTAAAACAGACAAAGTTTAATGCTTATTTAAAGTGCCATTCATTCTAAAATATTAGTCTTTAGTATTGAACTTATCTTTCTAATAGGTTTGTGTTTCTTATGTACATGTATTAATAAGCAAGTACACATATCATAATGAAGATAAGCTGAAGTATTGAACTCTTTACTTAGGAAACAATTCAGAGATACATGCAACTAAATTAATTTGAGTAGTAGAATTATGAAATTATTTCTTAATTAGAAAAAAGGAGAACATGCCATTAAAAAAGGATGTTGACAAATTGTCAGTAAACATTAATGACTTATTGTTATCTATATTTACCCCAGAACCAGATGAGAGGGTTCGTGACAACCTCCAGAGGTAGTGACCCTTTTGTTCCACCCGCGTCCCTCCGAGCATCAGGCGTCTCTGCCCCCGCTGACACCAATGGAACTTCCCACTCCGATTCAGCAGACAATGAGGATGGGACCAATGTGGAGGACATAGAGGGTGGTGATGATGAGGAGGAAGAGGAGGAGGAGGATAAGGATGATGATGCACAGGATAAGATCATCTTTTACCCTCAAGAGGAAGACCAGTCTTCATCTCCAGAAGGGTGGGGCAAATTTATAGGAATACATGTATATAGAAATTCAAAGTGCTTTGACACATGTAAATGAAAGAATATTAAACCAAAATTGATTCTTGCACGTATACTGACATGTACAGTAATTTGTTTACATTCTGAGGGTAACCAGTGTGCCCCTTGTTTTGGGTTTTTTTTTTTTTAAGGCCTGACAAAATTTTAAAAAATAAAAACTCATTGCCTGACCATTTAGGACCATTGCACTTCACTTTGAATTGTTTTCAATTCTATAATTTTGTTTGTGTATTTACTTGTATCTTTGGCTATTAAGCTATACAAGCCAGCACAGACATACAAACAAACGCAAACAAGCAGGTACACAAACACACATATTTGGTGGCTCATTAAAAAAAGATATATTATAAATTAATGTATCTGTTGTTTGTATCTCCTATGCTAGCTTGAAGTTCCAAGTTACGGCTTCCACCAAGAGCCATGAGCAGTTGGCCAAGAGGAACAGCATGAGGCAGAAGGTTCGAGACAACAGCAAGGAGAACCTGACGGCTCCTGACCCCTCACCAAAGCCCACCCCATCCCAGGAGACATCTACCGGTGAGTAGTACCATAAACCATCTATCATATAACTCTGTTCCTGATGTCTGGTGAGTAGTACCATAAACCATCTATGATATAACTCTGTTCCTGATGTCTGGTGAGTAGTACCATAAACCGTCTATGATATAACTCTGTTCGTGATGTCTCACCTGTAGTTAAATGCACCCACAGCCTTGTTCTACTAGCCTTACCAATAAGCATTTAAATCATTGTATATCTTTTCTGCCCAGTTGGTCAATTGAAATAAAACATTATTTAAAAAAAAATAATAATAATGTTCTGGCGTGTAGCTAATTTTTGTAGGCCCTGGACTAGTTGGCTAGTGATAATTTGAGGAATGGCAGGATTTTGGTTTAAGTGCATACAATTTGTATCTAAAAAACAAAACAAACCAAACAAATATGCTGTCAAATTCAAATTCAGATTCATTTTATTTCCACAACTTGAATAAAAAATACAAATAGAAAGTATACATGGTAAAACAATGCATAGCAATAATACAACACATAAAATACATCAGATATATGAGGCAATACAGGAAGTAAATTCACAGTGTGGCGGGAGGATCAAAGGCCATTGACCTATCTGGACACCTAACTCCATTTGAAAAAGTCCAGCAGATAGACATTATGCAAACTGCATGCCATAATATTTGTAAGCTCACTATTTTGATGTGTGCGCTCTCAAATTGTAAACCAGATGACAATGATGAAGATGATGGGGATGAAAGTGATGCGGATGATGAAGATGAGGAAGATGAGGAGGAGGAGGAGGGAGAGGGGGGGAACAAGACACCCACGGCATCACCCAGGCGTAAGCCCACACCCATCGAGCCCCCATCACCAAGCTCGTCCCCTGACGAAGAGAAGTTTCTGCATACAAACTTCAGGTAAACTAAGGGAATTATTTTGAATTGAAAATTCTCACAAATTTGTGAGATATATATATCTTATTACTTTTGCAAAAATTCTTGATTTTCCTGATGTATTATGGCATTTTGGAAGCACATTCATATGGAATGACTTATTACCATCATTTCCTGGTATGTCAATGGGTTGCATCTATTAATTATAATAAGATTTATAATAAGATAATAAATTATTCTTCAGTGGTGCATTGCCAATCAAAAACGGGTAAATGTGCTATATTCACATTAACATTTTTAGTGGGAATTATATAGTACTTTGTTAGAGTAACCATATTGCGTTTATTTATATAGCGCCTAAATTGATTGATAATTATCTTGCAACGCTTTAAAATGGCATTATAATGATTATGTCTCTGCGTGTTACAGATGTGTTTGGTATGGAAAATAACTAATGTGTTAAAATATAAATGTTTAAAGTTAAAATTTAGGAATTGCACATATGAACAAAAGAAAATAATAGGTGTATGTTTGTTATTGTAAGAATAATTGAGAATGTGATTTGGCAACTGTGTTTGTGTGTTTGTGTGTGTATGTATGTATGTATGGCATGAATGTCATAACTAATCCAGCATCTTAAAATTCTTATGTCCATTGATGATTAACTCATTTTGAAGTTCATTCATTCTTATTACTAAGAGTTGCTGCATGACCTGCATACTTGCATACATGCGCACACATTTAAAATAATTCTTATCAAATCTGATGGCATGATTTTCCATACTCAATATACTCATTGTTTAAATAACATCATGTTATCCCCTACATTTTGCATTTTATAATTTTCCTTTTCTGCATTTAAAATTATCAAAAGAAAAATTACCATTCCATTGAGATGAGTCACAAAATTTATTTAAGGTTTCAAAGAGTATGAATTAGTGAATTAGTTTATTGTAAGATGTTGCCAATTACAAATTAATTTGGTATATTTTGTCATTTATCAAATTTCCTCCTGGATTCAAATTCCTGCGTTGATATGTTGGTCTTCAAGAATAACAAATAGATGCATAATTTATGCTCAAATAATGATTGTCCTTTTTGTTTTACTAAAATGAGTTAAATAGTTGCATTTTAATTTGCCTCCACCCCTCCCTTTACTGTCTTTTCCAACATTTTCTTACTATTTCTCTGAAAAATTCTATAAACTTATGGTAATCTACATTTCTGGACTTCTCCTATCCCTCTCTGTTCCTTTATCATACTACTCTGTTTGTCCCAACCCCAATTAAATTGTATGATAATTCCCTTTTTAATCTAAATCTATGGTCTGCTCTACCCTCCAATTGCTTCAATCCCACCTCACTACTGTGCCCCCTTTTTTATTTCCGTACCCACCCTATCCCACCCCACCCCACCCCACCCTACCCCGCTCCCACCCACACTTGTGCATGTAGTTTTGCCGAAAAGGAGAAGGATGAGGATGGGGAGGAGGAGGAGGGAAGGGAGGAGAAGGAGAAGAAGGAGGTTGATGATGGTTTTGTGGAGCAGGAGAAGTTTGGTCTTTGTCTGGAGCAGCTGCAGTCCGGGTTCGCCTCGGACGAGGTCAGCTCGGGCCGTCTCAGCATCTCCTCCCGATTCCTCTCGCGATCCCAACACTCCCACGCCAGGTGAATACCGCCCTCTCTTGATCACGCACTCTTTTTTGATATTTTGTTGTTGATTGATCGCACAATGATTATGAGGACTAGAACATGATGATGATAATAATAAATGATGGCCCTAATACGAGGCTTGTGGCCTATCATGAGTATTACCCCGGTCATCAGATACAGGGTGCAATCAAACCAGCACACAAAGTGCACATTTTCCACTCCCTGGGAAGCATTCCAGCCAGGCATCTTTTAGATGCACACAGTGTGCGCAAAGTGTGCATGCACCCCCACATCTCGCATTTTTTCTGGCTAAACAGCATTTATGATTTTGAAAATACTGTTGAGTAGAGCAATTGCTTCTGCTTACACACCAGCTTATTAGCGTCATTATGTTTCCAACATAGTCGCTGTGCGATTGAAAATAATATACAACAATTTGTATGTTTTGTAGGTTTTCTAATAACAAGTAAAGAAGTGTGTTGTTTTAGATCTTTAGAGTGCTCTTTGTTATGTTAGCTTGAAGTTAGTCCATAGATTATATTAGATTTTGTCCAGTCAAGTTGATTTATGATTTATGTTTTAATATAACACACAAGTGTTTAGCTTGGACTTTCTTTTTTTTTATTTGATTCCATATTATGTTCTCATAGCATGTGATGTATATGATCATTATTTTTAATATGAAATGGTACTGGAAGTGTGACTGGTTTCAGAGAAACATTTTATATGTGTCTTTGAATAAAAGTCCTTGTTCATGTGGATATTTTGAATCGTCGTTCCTGATATGAACAAATTAATTTTGATAAAAGAAAGCAGTTGCCAGCAATTATTTTGCTAACCATGACACTTTTGTTTTAGCTTTCCATTGTTTGGTTCTTTCTTTTTATTTGATGAATGATATATTATTCTCAGCAAAAAAACATTGTTTTATTTCACCCATATATTCATAAAAATCTGATATGATTTTGTATATGTGATTGTTTGAATGTGTCTATTGAAATCTGTTAAAAACTTTGATGAGATATTTAACCGGATTATACAATCATACACATTTATTTATTTTTGTTATTTGTATTTTTGTTCAATTGTGGTAAGCAGTTCAATTATTCCCTGTGCAAGAAATAGCAACCACTATTCCTTGAAAATGACCATGAAAATGAAGGCAGATATTTTCTTTTCGCTATTTTTACACTTTTCATTATGCATAATCTGAAGGATCCTTTAAAACCTTGACTATAGTAGCAATATAGATGTAAATAGTAATAGTGATATAAATACTAATATTTGATTGTGTAAAAATAACATTTTTTATCAAACTCTAGGAATAGCAATATAGTTTCCAAATAGACAGCCAGATATAAATAGTCTGTCTTTGCTAATTCAATTATTACTCACGCACTTAAATGAAATTCATTATAAGTTGTGTTCTTAAATTGGCCGTCAGTCATTACAAGCCCAGTAAATGAGTCTCATCCTGCTCAAAATGTTGCCTGGAGACATACTTGTACAAGTACAGTCACATTCAAAATAGTATGCCTTATTATACCAACTCGCAACTCGCATTTGTGAGAACATTTTACACTACCGGAAGTTCACATCCACTTTTTCGATGTGTCTGCATTTACAGTCTCTCCAATGTAAGTCCTCGATGGATGCTATTTCTTCCGACACAATTAACTTTATCAGTTGCGGCGCAGTGCTACATTGTACATATTTTCAAACCTAACTTCAAGGGAAATACTGTCACTGTTCATACTAAGAAGCACAGTCCAACTTAGTCACATAATTGATTGATCACATTTGCTCGTCGAAGAGAAGCAGGCACTCATACACAGCTGAAATTTAAATGAACCGTGTCTTGTTTTGTGTGGAATTCACTTCATTCACTCCATTATCCTATTCTGGGCTGGTCCTGAAAATACCTGGCTTGAATCTGTGGTGAATAAAGTGTGAGGGTTTGCTTCCAACAATCCCTTTTTTAGGAAATCGCATTTGTAGAAATGGACGTTCTTGTTTCAGTTTGAGATGCATGGTGATGGTGCTTTGAAAGATTAGGTCATCATTTTTGTTATATTGTCCATCTTTGTCCATCGCAGAGCTCCCATTCCTGCATCACAGAGCGTGGCCCCAGTTTCTGCGAGTATGAATGCTGAAGAGGTAGGAAACATATTGTTTATATGTTGGTATATATTCTGTGCTTTTTCTGTAGTAACTGTCATTTGTGCCCTGACGAAGATTCTGCTAGGATCGAAAGCTAGGCTGTATACGACTCTTATTTTTTTCTTGTGACATATTACTTTCTTTCATTATCTATACTTACTCTTTTCTACTGAATTGTTCTTTCAATCTGAAATATTTTCTTTTATTATTTCTTTTTGTTGTGGTTTTCTTGTAATTTTTCTTTTCCTTTCATTATTATACTTCCTTTTTTCCTTTTCCTGCTGCCTGTTCAAGCATTTCTTTTGTAGTTTGTTTTATAGGAATTAGTAAAATACAAGAAAATCATTTCAATATCGCAGTAATTATTTTTAGCATTTATGCTCTTATAGTAGTATTATGTACCAGATGTAGTATTTCATATTGGCTATCATGTAACTGATACAAAATGATCCCATAGTAAAAAAGATAAAACTTCACATAAGTTGAAGTTCTTCATTTTGAATTGCCTCTTCTTAAAAGTTAACTATTCATATTCATTCACTTGTCATTAATTCTGCCTCGATATTAAAAGGATCTGCTAGGCTCAACCTGACTTACATTATTCTTGTGTTCATTAGAGGATATTACTATGACGTTAGTTGGTGGCTGTGCTAGAATGCATTATAATTAGGGTTGGAGTTAGGATTATAGGTGGTATATGAGGATGGTGCTCTAACCTTGCTCCAACAGTTGCGTTAGTATGGAACTAGTGGTTCATTTACATGTAGTGACCACCCTGGGATAGAAGGGTTTTAATGACCTAAATAGCAATAACTTGTTGATGACTGCTATAACTCATCTGGGCCATGTTACAACAAACTTTTGCAATTTTCGTGAGTGTCTAATTAATTATTGTAAATAAATGTACCAATGCAACAGCTATAATGCTCCATGCTGATTGGCCTTTGACAAGTAGTTACAATAATTAAACATTTGCAACGATTGGAAAAGTTTTCTGAAACAGGGCCCTGGTGTAGTAATGCACGTGGACTAGTTGGGGACTGTGTCAGTATGATGCGCTATCATAATGGTTGTGGTTATAGTAATATTAGAGAATCATGCTTTCACCCTGCTCCATTGGTGTCTTGCTTTGCAGTATCTTAGAAGGCGCAAAGAAGAGGTTGCTCGGGCCGTCGAAGAGACTAGAAAGAGACTATCATCAGTAAGAAACTTCTAGCATTTTGTATTAGCCCCCCCCCCCCCTTTATTTTCATTTAGCCCCCATCTTCAAGCTTCGGCATGCAGGAATGTAAGTGCTGTTTGCAGTTTTATAATTGTGTAAATTCATTATGTTAGGGAACTAGAAAGAGATAATCATGAGTGAGGAACTCAACATTCTAGAATACGCAATTATAATCTTTGTTTTAAAAGAGGTAGAGCTTTCACCATGCAAAAATATTCCCTAGAATACACAATTAGTTATGCAATATTTTATTAGTTTTCTTCTCTCTTTTTTGTTATACCATTTTCTTTTTAATTGCTTTTAAATAAGTATCTTTGGTTTAGTGAAGATATTTTTTTGTTTCATGGTAATATGATGAGACAGTTCAACCAATGAAATATATAATACAACATTTATGTTTCTCAAATTCATCACTTTATCATGAGAACATTAGTTATTCATAATGTACAGGAAATGAGCGATACATTTTTTTAATGACAGTCACGTGCTGTTATAGTCATAAATATATTGGATTATTTCATTTTTACAAATATATATTTACCAAAATGCATATGATAGCAATGTTAAGATGGATATTTATATCATATCAAAGATGAATAATGAAGCTTGTTGTATAATCATGATTTTGTGAATAACTAACATCCTCTTGTCTTGCATTTTGCATATTGGGCTCCGCCGGGAATGGATCCCAAGACCTCCAGATTGATAGACATGTGTTTGACCACGGATCTATATAAAAGCACTAATGATGGAATTTATTAGAAATGCCATCAGTCTAGCAATCTGAAGGTCTCAAGTTCGATTTTCAAATTTCTTTGCCCATTTTCACTGATTAATATATATTTCTGGTCAGTTTCCCCTTTTGTTAAAATTTGTTTCTTTATTACTCATTTTGTATTTCTAGCTTGGCTGGGCCATGGGGGATAAGAAGGCAGGGCAGGAGGCACCAAACAAGGCATCGGCTGCCCCAGTCAGTGGGGGGAAGGTGAAGCCAGCCATCCCTCCTCGGATGAACAAGCCCACTCCTCAAGCAGCCAAGAGGACAGATGCGCCCCCTAAGCCAGACCCTGCCAAGAGGATGGATACATCCCCCTCAAACGGGACAGAAAAGTCGTCCGCAACTGACCCGGCTTCAATCAACAATAACAACAAGCAGTCCTCACCCCCACCTCTACCACCCAAGCCCGATCTGTCAGACTTTGATTTGAGACGTCGTGTTGTTACAGACCAGAGCAAAGATGCAAAAGACTCATCAACCAAAGATAATGTGAGAACAAACTCAGGAGGAGCCGGCGTTAATGACAGCAAGAACAATGTTGCTATGGATACAAACAAGTTTGCCAGCAAGGAGAGCTCGCAGGACTCGAGCCCAGATGGGTCAAAGACAAGTAGCAAAGTCAGGGACAACAACGAGAATTCAAGACAAGAAGTTGTTGCGAACGTTGACAGCAATACTAAGAGCCCCAAGGGTTCGATCCTTGACGAGACATACCATGTGGAAAGCTTCACCAGCAACAAAACTCCAAACAGGCTTATCAAGCAGGCTGCAGTTTCACCCGAGGTCACAGGTCAGGGGTCACCAGAGGTCAACGGCGACATCCAGACGGAGACGGCAGACGCAAACAAGGAGAACGTGAGCAGCGTGTCCTTGCTGAACAGGAAGACGGCCGAGGGCAGCGGTGGAGCTAGGTCAGACAACCCTGAGGGACGTGGAAGGTCGGAGAAACCCAAGAGTGGAGGTGAGAGGTCAAAGGTGGTGGGAAGAAAGTCCAATATGAGGAGAGTAGCTTCCCTTAATGACCTCAGACAAGAGACCAGTAAGTTATACTTTACCATTTTTACCCCCTCTCTGCTTTGTCTTCACCAAACTGCTTCTGTCACCTGACTATCACCTGACTTTTAACCCACTTGTGTGCTGGTCGACTTGAGGTAATCACTACTAGTGTGACCTTTGACCTTTGTGAGTATAATATCCATACTGACCCACATCATCATCGGGACCAACCATATTTTTAGTAACTTTTTTTTTTTCTTTAATAAATCTGACGTCCTATGGGTTGAATTTGGAAAGATTTTAAAGGGGAATTGCCCCAAGGATTGATTATCAGTGTAAAATTCCAGATACTTGTAGTTATTTCATCTGAAATGTTGGCATTAGATAATTGGGTTGATTTTCTGTGATTGGGTTGGTTGTCCTAATAATCACAAGACCTGTGCAACAGCGACAAACTAAATTAAAGAGTGAATCAATTACATCTTAATCATAATCATGATAATTGTCTCATTCAATCTAACCATTTCATAAATAATGTTAAAAAAAAAATAATGTTTCACAGTACGCATTATCATCTGTCACATAAATTTTATTTCACAATCTCATACAAGCATAATAATATGACAGTTAGCTGATTCATCTTGACATTTTTATAGGCTGTGTTCCTCCCATTAGTTCACTATTTGTAACTTCTAAATTTAGTTATCCAAATTTGAGTCAAATTACACTTCTTTTAGGTTAAAAATGAACGAATGTAATAATTAACAATCACAATCACATACTCATTGTACATATATATTCAGTGTTCATAACTCTACATTGAGTTTAAATGAGGTCAGAGTTAAAGGGATATTTTAGCTGTCCTAACCTGTTAACACTAATTTCCGATATGATTTTTGTATGTGTGTTAAGTTTTATTTAATTTTCCTCTATTCTACTCTCCACCACAAATATTTCTGACTTTGGAAAAGGTTTACTATTTTTGGCAAATTCAATTCAGCTGAATGTGATTTTCTTCTAAAAGTTCTTGTTATGTTTGCTATTTTAACATTCTATTTTGCAATTTCAGCTGTGTGTAATTGTCTTCTTAAAGAGATCTTATCATGTCTGTCACGTTCAATGTTGCAATTTCAAAGTTTACTTTTGGATATTTAAAACATATTTATATATAAATGTTCAAGGATGGATAAAATATCAAACTCTAATTTCAATCAATTGTTATTTTCTCTACGGAAGTTTCTTGAACACTAGAAAGAAAGCACCAAATTTAATTCTCCTTTAGCTTGTATATTTGTTCTATATGTTAATTCCAGAGCTATATTACATACAGAAAGATTTCAGCAATACTGATTAAGTACAAAATAAAAATGCTTTTCATTAAATATTTGTTTTTATGATCTATTCTTTAACAATTGTGCACTGTGTTCTGTACTTATATTAATATTCAGTAGTATTGAAATTGAGGCAAAATACAGACAAAACTGCAATGTACATGAAAGTTAATTGTTGTGATGATTAATATACATATATTTAGGTGTCATAATGATTTTTTTGTAATGTGTGCCACACGTGTCTAAATGGACAGATGTGTGCTTGATATAGATGTAAAATTATTATTACTATTTATCTAACATATGTTTATTGATGAATCCCTTTGTGAAACAGAAGACAAGAATGAGTCATCACCATCCCTGAACCCTCCCAGCCAGTCGCCCCACGCCCGTAGCGCCAGCATTGAGAGAGACCCCCAGAACTCCAGGAATAGCCCTGCCAGGCAACGCAGGAGAGAAGGGGCTATGCTACCCCTCCTGCCAACACCAAAGACACGGTCCTATGAAAGTAAGAATATTGATAATGATAAAATAATGAGATAATGAGTTTTCAATATTGTTGTGTGGAATAATTTTCCTAGCCATGCAGGCATAGGCAAGGAGGGGCTATGCTACCCCTTCTAAACCGAACACAAAAAGTAACTTCACCCCTAAGCAATTGCCCATAATTTCATAACCAAGAATCGTTTCAAGATTTCGTCTTGCCAATATATCCATATGGTAGTTAGGAAAACAATGTGTAAAAATAAGAGGTAACCATTAATCCATGGTTGAGTGAGCACACATTACAGAAAAAATAGTCATATTTCAAAATTCGCAAAAGTATTATCATTACAAATTATTGAGAGTTGGAAAATAAAAAAATGCACAATTTACAATTGCAATTAATGCATTTTACCACATGTGCCATCTAAAAATCAAAATGAATGGAATATGAAACAGCATTGTTTCATAAACCATGATCAATGCATTCCGCCACATGTGCGGATTCACAACCATGTACAGGCACGCGCAATACCTTGTGACTTTTGAATTGGGCCATTTTGTCTTTAATCTGTGCTCATTCAGCCATAAAGTACTGAATATCTCTGATTTTCGCACATAACAACTGTGCCAATATTGTGGTAAGATGACATCTTGAAACAATAATCGGTTATGAAATTATGGGCAATTGCATAGGGGTGAAGTTACTTTTTGTGTTCGGTTTAGTTGGAATTTTTCCTTTTTCTAAAAGGCCAAAATCTGTGTTCTTCTGGGGTTTTTTTCTTCAAATTTCATGTTTGGTATCAAACCAATTACTTATGTTTAAAAAAAATTGACATACGTTTTGTATAGTCATTAATTGCACCTTTGAACCATATTTTCAGAGGTAGATTTGCATTATGGAAAAAGGTCCTTTGGTTTTTACAGATTAAATTTACTTTGTTATATATCTTCCCTCATTTGTCAAAACATTTATTTTTAGCTCCTAAAAATTATGTTTTAGGTAAGACGCAGAGCTCCAAGGCAAAGGTCGTGAGGCGGATCAGCGAGTCATCGCCACCACCATCTCCTAACACCCTACGCAGGAAAAAGAGGAGTATAGCTGGTAGCGGAGTCGGTAACCCATCAACGATAACCAAGCCTGGTCCGATGAAAGCCATCGATCCATCGCATCTCGCCGACGGGAAGCCCGACCCAGATGCGAATCAGGATACGAATAGCGAGGCGTCAGTCGACAGCGTGCGGACAGAGGATAGTTGTGCGAGCACGGGAAGCAAGGGCCCCCTCGGCTCTGACAGGCTTGCCATGCCGCCCCCGTCCACCACCCACGTGAGCAAAGCGAAGGGGAAGAAGAACTCCTCGCTGAGCAAGATGTCAGAGAGGGGGAGGAAGCGTAGCGCCTCAATGACAAATTCGACGGCGGCTTCCCGAGCACGCCGAGCGTCAACCTCCTCCCTTCCTCCCTCATCAGACAATAGGACTAAGATCCCATCCCCTACTCCTGACGCAAGGTCAAAGAGCCCCCAACCGGCTGTCAAAGCCGACGAGGCATTTCAGAACAAAACAACGTGTAACCTTGACAACACAGACACTTCACCTAAACCATTTCCAATGCCATCTGAAATGGTCAGTAACTCTGATGCAACCGAGGATAGATTAGGAGATGCTGGTGGGCTAGCGGGGACAATGGTGATCAAACAGGGACCCATTGGGGATACGGAGCAAGAGCAAAGGATGGATGAGGAGGAGAGGAAGAAAGAGAAGGAGGAGGAGGAGAAGAGAGAGAAGAAGGAGGAGAGGAAAAGAAAGAAGGACAAGGAACGAAGAAGGAAAGCAGAGGAGGAGAAGGAGAGGGAGGAGGACAAGAGTAGTAGCGATGATACAATGGTATCAGAAGCACCCAAGGAGGTGCTGAGCAGTCATCCTGGTGCGGTGGAGACGGCTGCCATGGAAGCTGGAGGAGAAACGACTCCAGATGATGTCAGAGCCATGAGAGCCAATCTCAGGATAGACCTGTCTGATATCTCAGGTGGGCCTCAAGAAAGTATGATTTTTTATTTCTTTTCCAAAAGACATTTTTAGTGTATGCAGTTAAATATCTTGTACATTTGAGATGATATCCCATACAGGACTGGTCCTGAAAATACTCTGGCTGAAGTCTATGGAGAATACATCTTAAAGCAAAATCAAGCAGTTTTGAATAGGTTAGAGTACCAAGGACTGTGTTTCATCTTTTCCTTAAAGAATCTGCAAAGTAGTAAACAAAACATTGACCAAGCAAAAAATGTTTAGGAATATAATTGTCTTTATATTTACTTTTACGTCCTGCAAGCAAAATCAATTTTAGATTTCTTCTGTTTAGCCAAATACAAAGTAAAACAAAAATGGGAAAGGGGGATATGTTATATATAGAAGAACATTTGTCATTTTATCACTTAGACTTTGAGTTTGTTTTACTGCATGGCTTATGTTGATTAGACAACTTCTTTGCTTTCCATTTATAATACTTTATGTGTTTGTTCTCTTGGTCATTTCTTATTAATTTAAAATTATTTCTTTTTTTTGTTACAGTTGATGAGCCTGATGAGGACCTAGGTGCGAGCCTGAGACAGAGTGTGGATGTCATGAAGCAAGCCTTTGAGCAGTGTGTCCAGTGTGTTGCAAAGGTATGTTTATATGCTTGTCTTGCAGTTTACCGGATTCCTGTAGGCAATGGGTTAAGTTTGCGATCTATAGAAAAACTATGTAGATAAGAGATAAGACTTCCTTTAACAATAGAATGGGGACTTCTAAGAATCATTGTGTGAAGGCTACCTTATATTTTGGAAACTATTACAAATTAAGAAAGAATTCGCTACTTGACACTACTTGGAAGATTGCTCCTTAAATGTAAATGTTTGTATTTATTTCATAATTTTTCCTTCAAATCAATTGAATATAATACAGGAAGCATTATACAACATTATACAACATGAAGTGATCATATCTTTAAACTATTTTCCAGCTTAGTCCATGTGGGTTATTAATAAAATTCCTAATTCATAATCGATATTTATCCTCTACCCAACCTGTCTTTGATATTTAGAAAGGGGTATCAGACTTTGATTTTGTCTTTATTTCTTGTTTGTTGTAGATCGAGATGAAGGGTAACCACAAGACTGACCTGTCCTACCTCGGCTCAGCATTCACCGACATGGGCAACTCCTACAAGTCCAGGGTAATGCCCGTCGTCCACCGCGCCACCAACCAGTCCTCCGACAACATGCTCTCCGACGCCAGTGAGGACCCTAACAGCATGGACGTCTTCTCCGCCACTGCTTCATCCATCTCCATGGATACCGGGCGAAGCCTGCCCTCACTGTCCGACCTCCTGACAGGCGGAAGCAGGGATATCGTGGGTGGTGTGGGAAGGGGAGAGGGGAGGGGGAAGGGTGCGGAGTCGCTGGATGCTGGATCACCTCAGGCGTTGATGATGCTGCAGCACTATTCCGAGATGCTGGTCAACATGGTACGGGTAAAGATGGAGGACGAAACTGCGCTGAGTGGACGTAGCAGGGTCTCCTCAATCGATCTGGAGACGGAAGATTAAAACTTGCCATTGATGGAATCTTGCCGACACATCACCCCAGGCACTTGCAGCACTATTCCAAAATGCTAGTTAACATGGTGGGTTCCGATATGGAGAACAAAAGCTCTCCGAGTGGACGCTGCAGAGTTTCCTGCATTGATCTAGAGACAGAAGATTGAACTTAGTCATTGACTACACCCCAAGAACGCATCTTCACCCTTGGTTCTAGTCCTGTTGCAGCATTACTCTGACATCCTGGTCCACATGGTATGGTCCAGGGACCAGGATGGAGGATGGAAGTGCTCCGAGTGAACAAAGCAGGGTTTCCTCTATCGATATAGAGACAGAGGAGTGAACTTAGTCATTGACTGAACCCACAGACATATCGTCACCCCAGGTTCAAATCCTGTTACAGCGTCACTTTGATGTGCTAGTCAACATTGTATGATGAAAGATGGAGATTGCACTGAGTGGCCGTAGCAGGGTCTCCTCAATCGATCTAGAGACATATGATTAAAACTTGCCATTTGATCCATGTGCCATCAGGACACAAACTAGTTGGATGAATAGTTCCATACTCCATTAAAAACTAACCTGCCGTAATGAGGAGTGAGGCAATATCTTGGAATGATAAAGGAGATATTTATTTTTTATATTTCTGAAAAGAAACCCCATGTGATTTGATTTGTTTTCTTCTTGTCAGACAATGAAATGCAAGAGTAGAATTTCACTTACAAACCATTTTCAATAATGAGACAAGTATTTATATGTTGCTTTTGCCTTATTATTTAAGCCTTGGTTAGCATATCAAAGTAATGATTCAATATTTAGAATGTATCCAATTGTGTCATATTGCAATTCATTTTATCAGGGAAATGTGTTAATTTGCTGAGTAAATTGAGCATTAACACCAATTGTAAGTAAAAAATACTTGCTGTTTAGTTTGCTTCCAGCTGTAAATGTACTTTCATTGTAGAATCTTGGGTACAAATGAGATAATTATAACCTGATTTGCAAATCGAAAGTGTGTGATTTGATTTATGTTCTTCTATACAACTTACATGTTGACTTTTGTTGAGTAATTGCAATATTGTTTGCTTTTTTAATACATGTATGTTTGACATTCCACCTGTTTACGCATTGTGTACAAAGTCTGTAAATTATGTATATAATACGGATGGGAAAATATTTTGGCTGGTACTTACCCTCACTATTGTCGCTGAAATTCACCTGTTGTGTATGATATATGATGAATAATGACTATATTTGCTATTATATTTTTGACTTAGTGGTATTAGTATTCCTCTACCATTTTTATATTGTTTTCATTGAGAAATGATAATGAGTCAGAAACTGCAACCCTGGTATCCAGGGAAAGTAAATATTGATTTTTGTTCTCAAATTTCATATTTCAGTGGTTCACTGCCATGTAAATTAATCAACACGTATTCATGCTTGCATATCATGTGTATGTTGTGAACATGTATGTGTATAAATGATTCTCAAACAAATTCATATATTTATATGCAAGACTACAAGTCTGTACAAAAAATACAATATTTCGTTTGAGGATTTCCATGTTGTATTTTTATTTTTTTTCTTGAAAGTTCCACTCTTACTGAACTGAAAATACCGGAAAAATATGGAAAATTGCATTAAGAGGCGAATGATTAAGAATTCAAAATGTTCAATATATGTGATATTGTCTCATTCAGAATATTAAATTATGGTTGCCTAGAATCAATTACATTGGCATCATTTTGATCAAGTCATATTTTTAAGGGTTTATTTTTATGATGTATTACTCTGCAACATTTTGTATTTATATGGTCACTTATTTTGCTGGGTAGAGTACGCTTATTGTGCTTCCAAATTTTCTACTGCAAAATAGGATTTACAAGGTCATAATTGTGTTCTTTTTTTTTAAATTGTGCATTTGTGTCTGTGTTTGTTTGTCCATAGGTCAGTTATGTTACGTAAATGTAAGTTTTTAAAGACACTGTGTTGGGTCAAAGGGGGCTTCTCAAAGACTAAATAGAATTTCCAAATGATTGGCTTGGTGTGATGAAAGACTTTAATGCATCTTCGCTACTGATATTTAAACAAGCTCTGTGTAAATAATTTAGCTCATGTACAAGTAGCCTTGACAAATCATGTTAAACTTTTTTTGTTTGCTAATGTGAATTTTGAATCGGCAAAATAAATTTTGAATCGGCAAAATAAAATAAGACTACCGGTATTAAAAAAGGACTTAATTCTTGTAAGATAAAATTAAATTGTAGCATACATGTATGTATTCTATGCAAAAAAACTACATGTATTAACTTTGGATTTATGATCACTCTTTCCACATGTCTCCATTCGGGCTTGCCCATTCCTACTGGTATGTTCCTCCTAAAAATGAGCTTCGCACTAAGATAATCTTCCCAGTTATAAAATGCCTCATATTTTATATGCTAAATCCAGTTCAATTTGGATTTTCTTTTCTGTTGAATATTTGATTTGTGTATTGTTGTTGTTATTATTATTGTTGTTGTTGTTGTTCGTATTGATTTTGTTTTCAATCACGTTGCCTGCAAGAGTTTGTAAAATTATTTTTTGTTTATCTGTATATTTGCTCAGAATGAATATGTAAATAAATGAAGAAACTTCCATTCCAAACATATCTTGTTTAAAGCTATCCGTGTATTGAGGGTGGTAGTAAACTATGTAATTTTCATCCGAGATGGTACAAGGGCTCAATTTAAAGGGAAATTTTCCCCATCATCTATTTACCTTTGATTAATTTCTCTACACATTAAAAACATAATTTCAGGCAAATATGTCCAATGTTTGCCCTCTGAACAAAGGAGGGGCATCATTCAAAGTCAATAGCTGTATGGGCTAATCCCATTCATCGCGTATAGCATGGAGGCTGCCATTATATTGTTTGAAACCCGGATTTTGAATTGTTAGCGCCGAAATGCTACGTCAAACCCGAACAAACAAGCTTGGCCTCTTTTTGTTAGCTCTCGCAGCTCGCGGGGTTTGTGCAAAAACACAAGGCAAAACGTGAGCCAACAAAAAGAGTAGTTGGGGTTTGACGTCACATTTTAGAGCGATCCGAGTTTCATAAACATCAATGGCAGCCTCCTTGGTGTTCGCGATGAATGGGATTATCCCGTACAGCGAGTGACTTTGAATGATGCTCATCCCTTGCTCAAAAGGCCAATGTTGGTCGTATTTGCATGAAATTGTGTTTTAATGTTTACAGAACGTAATCAGAGGTGAATATATGTTGGGGAAAATGTCCCTTTAACTTGAGTTAAATGGATTTTATCTCAGATATTTAAAAAAGAGATTGGATAGATATGGGTGTTAAGTTATAAAATCACACACAGTAGTGTAGCTATTGGGTAAGGGTCACATCCCCCCTCCCATAATAAAGATAACAATAACAAAAATAGGGGGAAATCTGTGTAAAAATAAAGTAATACGCAAGGGCCCTGTTGCAGAAGGAGATACAATCGATTGTAAGTTACAATTGATTGTAAGTCAGATCATGTGCTCTGAATGCATAAATCTGATTGGTTGAAACGCGCACATTTTCTAACTTACAATTAATTGTTACTTACAATCGATTGTATCTCTTTCTGCAACATGGCCAAGGTGTGCCTCCCCAAACAGCCGGACCAAGCTACGCCACTGATGACACATATTAGTCTGACTGGAAGTGCATTATTTGATTGTGTGTTTGTGTGTGTGTGTGCGTGTGTGTGTGTGTGTGTGTCTGTGTGTGTGTGTGTGCATGTGTGTGTTTGTGTGCATGTATGTGTGCGTGCGTGTGTGTGTGTGTGTGCTTGCCCGTGTGTGTTTGTGTAGCTTTTCCATCAACTCGTAAATATATCAACCTTCAACCAAAGTTTGTTCAAACAGCTAGCTAGAAAATTCCAAACAAAATCACCTGATATGTTTAATTTGTTCGGCTAATCTGTTTACAAAGGGTAAGTAATAGACCTGTGTTTACTAGGGAACTCCCAATCACATCAACCATGCAATATCCCTGGTTACACGGAACACCATCTCCTAATTATATCTCGCCAACATAGTGAACTTTTGTGTTTCTATTTAAAGTACCAACATACCAAAATAGTGATGTCATATTCGTTTGTAATAGTGATGGTTCTAAACAACTTGTCGGTTTGTGCTTTTGGTAGTGGGTTGGAACTGGATGATTGGCTTTTGAGCAACCGCTAGGTCAGAATTGTCCGGCTTGCCTGACATTGTTTAGAACCATTATCCCTGAATATCTATGAATATATGTGACGTCGTAATTCAGTACTCATATGCGCATAAATGAATACAAATGTTGTAGAGGTTTTCAACTTTCAACCAATATTATTTGCGCTTGTTAAAAGTCGCAGAATATCGAAACAGTCTTTTTTTCCTTCAAATTATCGGATATTTATTGTGGAAATCGTATCAGTAATTGAAATGAAACTAAAACTACTCCCATTTGAATTATCTGAGAGATAATTATAATGATTTTGGAAGACACTTGTTGAAACAACATGATCACAGCTTATCCTCATGTGCTTTATAACAAACAATTCGAGACAACGCGCTGAAGATTATTGTAAAAAAAAAAAATGTATAATTTATTGTTCAATAACAATTTTCTCGTCAGCGAGGGTAAAGTTCGAAACTCTAATCTGGAAATAATATTTTAATAGCGAGAACAATCATCAAACGATGGTAGCAGTGGTAATTATGTTGGTGATATACTGCTAAATAAATACATACATGCACCTGTCAACTATTGGGAGCGGGGTTAAAGGTCTACATTTTCATGTTTGCGAATTCGCTACTGCACGATTTATCAACCAAAACGGTGGCGGATTCAATATTTTTACAGAATAATTATGGTTGAGATGTGTGCAGGGAGGATAAGAAAGTGTGGCGTAGTAGTGGTTTTGACTGATTAGAGGGAAGGCGTCATGGGAGGGGCACACTTTATGTATTTCTTTATTTTCTTTTGGATTTTCATTTATATTTGTATCTTTTTTTCTGAAATTATTTCAATATTTGGGGCATGTGCTCCCGTGCAGGCTCCCTCCCAGTAGATATGCCACTGATACGGGTGTGATATAATGCTAATAATATACCACCTGTCAATTATCTTTGGAGCGAGTGTAAAGTTTGGCACTGGAGTAGGCATATCTCGTGAAAACAATGATGTTCAAGTATTAGTCTTTATCTTATGTTGATATTTGGCATGTTTGGTCTTTGATAGGGAATGCAGGTTGCAGAGAGTTGAGGCACCGGGGGTATTACTACATTATCGTTGTTTCTATCTTATTTTTGTCTACCAACGACGGTACAGTCATGTCGACACAAAAGTCTGTAATGATTCTTATTAGCGCGAAATACTATCGTGGGAACAATTATCACAACATTAATGATGTATACTAGTATCGTTCTTGACTTTGGTGCAGGGACTGGTGGAGTTGCATGGACACATTGTTGGGGAATTACAAAATGTCAACTTCATCTTCTTTTTTGTCGTCAACGAGAGTGATTCAATAGCGTTAGCACTATTACTATGGAAACTTGAGTTACGAAGAGTTGAGACACCATGTATGAATATATCAAATTCATTCAACCCTTTGTCAACATTCACGTCTGCAATAATTGTCTCGAGTGTCCATTTATTGTTGCTCAAAATCTTGCGATTGTCAGTATCCTGAACTGGTGAACAGAGTTCAAATTGGAACTGCACGAAATGCTGCCAACAGGTTTTTTATCACCACAAATTGGCACAATCAAACAAAAAGGCCGTGAATTACATGTGAGTGCATGCGAATATAATGGACTAGTGAACCCAGTTGATCAAACATTACACGTCTTACTGAACTCGTCTATAAAAGCTCTCTATAGTTAGTATAGTTTGTGTGATTCATTCAACAAAACAGTGTCTTCTTTATCTATTGACTTTATGGCTCCTTTTAACTCTCACTACATGATTGTAGAAGTGGGGGACATAAAAGTGAATTGTTACCAAACGTTTTCGACTGAATAATTAAACGCCAAAGGTTTTAACAATCCCATGAGGAATGTGATGGACTTTATATTGAGGCAATGTATACCCAGGATATGAATGGGTTTTCTTATTTCCACTTCCAGACGGGAATTCTACTAGATTGAGTGCAAAATATAGATTATGATGGTGGCACCGAATCTTCGCGCACCTTTTCTAAATCACGCCAAATTGGACAGACAAACCGGGCCGGATTATCACAATGAATCGCACATTATCATGTTGATTCAGAATACTCTGTAGAATAATGAATATGTTTCTGTTTTGATATTCCTCATTATAATAAAAACATCGTGCGTATATTATATGCGGCGTATTTAATTAGGCAATATTCCAAGTTTCAGTCTCCACTGGGGAATATCAAATGAGGAATATCAAAGGCTGGGACAAGAATCGGATAATAATAACAAATTGGATTTTAATATTTAAGTGGATATACCACGCCGCACAGAACACACCAATGCATCAATTTATTCACCGTTCGAGAGTTCGAGAATTTGAGAGAAAAACATGAGTTTTTGTGCAATGTATTCAGCGTTAAAGTTATCATATACGTTGGCCCATCCACCGACTGATTACAGTGGTTTTTGGCAGATCTTTTCCACTACCAAAGGATTAAAACAAAATCAAGGGTAAGCTATGCACGACACCTTCATGGCCATAATTATAGAGAGTTCGAGAGTTTAAGAAAGAAACATAATAACATAATAGTCGACGTTGAATGTACTTCCATAAACTGGGGAGAAATGTGGTTTAGAAGGTAAATGATTGCTTATATGACAGCCTTGACAGGATACAAACAATCACTTTTATTTAACTGGATAGCCTATACCACTAGTCCTTTTTGCACCAGTGATGCCGGTGATCCGGGACGAACGGGTTGTGTAGCTCCCATCCAGACAATCTTGTATCGCTGTTAATTGGATTAGTTGAGGATGGATCGTATTAATAATTCATACTTACCATCATAATTATAAACATATGACAGTATTCACGCGTGATATATAGCATATTACGATTCTGTTGTTTGTTAATAGAGGGAGATGGGTGAGACACGTAACACGGTAATTATTCTAATTAACTGAAGCAGGGGATTTAAGGATATCATATTTCCCCGCTGAATTATTATCTAATAATTAAACAGCGGACTGGGCCGTGGACATTGCCCTGTATAAACATCACTCACTTGGTTGGAATGATTTGAATTAGTCAGAAATACCGACAGACTCTAAATGTGCCTTTCTTTTATAAATCTGACTTCCCAGCTACCACCCTAAATCATAATGGTCAGCATTTGCAGAGGAGACGGACGCAGTCTCGGTGGAAAAACCGTCGGAACAGAGTGCGATTTTCGGTCTCGATTTGAATAATTATGGTTATTGAGACAGTTATCGAGATTAATTCTGGATTCACGACTGAACTTCGTTCTTTAATATCACATATACCTTTACCCAGCTATTGTTGCAACCAGGGATATAATCCTCTGTTGCAACTTACAACATCGAAATACATTACCAAAAATTTGGCGAACAAAATGGATGCTTTTTTATACATTTATTTTTGTACCAATTCGGACGTGCTTGATTCTTGTGGATAAATCCGGTTTAACAATCTCTCCTTGTATTGGAGGGATCAGCAGATAACGTGGATTACGTAATTACGTAATTACTCTAAAGGTGCTTCTTTGCCGCCACAACGTATCGGTCATACCGTTTGAATTCATGGTCGATTGCGTTTATACATTTAAATAAGAACAAAGTTATGATTATAATTATATAAATTCATATTTTAAAAGGAATACTACAACTATACAGTGGCTACATGATTAAATTGCTGAAGGCGTGATCTTCAACTGGTGGCAAATTGAGACAACCATTGTTTTAGAGCATGGCTCAAAGTGCTTGGCAGACGAGAACCCAGCTATTGTCCGTCCTGGTCGTATTCTGGCTCTACCTCGTGGTCGGTGCCTTCGTCTTCTCCGCCATCGAGCAGCCCAACGCAGAAGCTCTCCACGACAAGTTCGTGGTCGCCGTGAAAGGGTTCCTGGCAAACCACTCGTGCGTAACGCCCGACAGTCTGCTCAACTACTCCACTGTGCTCGTTGATGTCTATTCGGGAGGGCTAAGGTGATTGGGTTTCTAATAATTTTATTTTGGGGAGAATAATTATCATGATAGGTCCTACAACTTATACAAAATCACAGGGAGGGGGGTCAAATAGCGTGTTAATCAAGTAAAATAGTGTAATGTTTCAATATTTCACTCATAATATAATTCAATTCAAGGCCATTTTCAGATTTAATTTTAAAATGTAAATAAATTATGTATATTGTAGCCGTCAAAACTAACAATGAATAGTATTCCTTAACAAGTAACTGGTAGCAGGCATTTTATATGTACAGTAGTTAGAAATTATACGCATTATAACAAAACATCGGACAAACGTGCTAAAGAAAAAAGTATATTTTTCTTTTTTAAAGATGGACAACGGACCAAGGCTTTAATATTACTAAGATCGACGCACAGCACTGGGACATCATCGACTCCCTCTTCTTCTCTGCAACAGTTATAACAACGATCGGTCAGTAATGTTCCATTCTTCTTCTTTTTCTTCTTCAGGGAAAAGTACAGTCCACCATCTGGCGTATTTTCGTACTTGAACAATTAACCTTTGTACAAAATTGTATCAAGTTATTACACGAAATTATAATGCTAATGACAATATCCATGATAATAATTATATGCTGCTGCCAGGGGCGTAGCGTGATTGGATTCACTGTTCGCAAGCACACTTTTTGGCGAACTCTATGTCTTTCTTTATTTTGTGAAGGAGTTCCCCCTAATATTGTGTATTGTTTAAAATGTATTAAAGGGATCTATAGTAACATTGTCCAAATCCACAAAACTTACTTATAAAACTTAATTGGTTCACTCATACCTTGTTGTATTCGTATTACCAATAGAAGAATTGAGATTTCGGTACTAACGATTGAATTGTTACAATTTTAATTATCCACTGGATAGTTATAACATTTTACAAAGTCAGTGCAAAGAGTAAGCGATTATCACTTTGCTTTGTTGCTCATTACTAGGCCATATAACATCCATTTAACGTTACATTGTCACACATTAACCGAGCAAGGTGGCTTAGCGGTTAGAGTGTCCGCCTCATGCACGGGAGGTCCCGGGTTCGAACCCAGACCGGGTCACACCAAAGACTTTAAAAATGGTACCTTCTGCCTTCTAGCCAGACACTCGGCATTTATAGAATGGAGAAGGGAAAGTTAATCACACGAGTTTAATACCAGAGGACTAGCCCCCTTCCGTAACTTTCGCTACATTTAGTAGACGTGTGGCCTAGGGCTATTGAAACGGAGATAGGCGCCGCCTTATGTGCCAACATTGGTACGGGAATAGTGGACTTGCATAATTGTATACGAGATCACAAAAATACACATTTTATCAACCTTTTTAAACTTATTGCACATGATTGTCAACAAAGTTTATACTAGACTCCTTTTAAATGATTTGGGGGCACCACTACCATGCACTATCGGTCTATTTCTAAGTTTCTCATTTGTGTTTGCTTTAATACTATGACTAATGATGATATGAAGCTGTCTGGTACATCTCACTAGTATGAACTCGGGAACTCACAAAACATAAGGAATGCCAACCACATAGCCTACTTATCCACGTGGACTGTCTGCCACCGCAGTGACGTCACGATATCCTATGTTTGCACTATATCAACTTTGAAACGTATTTCGAGATAATTGTATTATCTTCAATTAAGATGATCCTTATCATTTTGATATTGCAATGTGTAAGTCAATTCAAGATAATGGTACAAAAAAAGAACTCGTGATTCGGAGGAGCGTGACATGAAAACTTTCAATCCCAAACATCATTTGTAATGTTAATATATTTTAGTAATTGTCGCCAGTAATGTTGTATTAGACAGCATAATACACAGCATTATATAAACAAGCCACTATATTTATCCTTGAATAATTGTGGAATTCTGTCATCATAACTGAGATGATTATGCTCACCTTGGCGTAGATACGGGGGCACGGATGGGGGGGGGGGGGGGTGGGGGGGTACCATCCCCAAATTATAATTGACAAAAAATTAACAAGCATAACAGTTACAGTTCATTTCCTCAAGTAATATATAATTCCGCGTGCACTTAATTCATTCGGTCCGACTATCCGACATGCTACGCCCTCCTGCGCTCAATCGTAATACACCACTTGTTTATCGCATACCAGACACTTGAAACCGATAACATTTTAATTCTTTTCTTATTAATGTTGTTCAAAGTTCCTCATCATTAGCGTCAGTTTCTATGACTCGTAGTAGACTGGTAGACGAAAACTGTGCATTGCACTTGATTCACCTACTAACTTTAGAAATTCATCTCCTAATTCTTTATATTTTTCTGTATTTGCCATCGATCTTATCCATTCCCAATAACCTCTTCTTTTTTTGGGGGGGGGGGGGGTGGTGGGGGGGAGGCGATATGATCCTAGCTCGGAAGAGGTGAAAACAAACAGTAGGTCGATACAATCTCCCTAACTGAACTCATCTCTGGTGACTTATTTACCGGGGAGAAATATCATACATAAAAACATTTGGGGCTGTACCCCCCTCCCAAACACTCCTTTAAACATGTTAAATACGCCAGTACATTAGGCCTATATATATCTTTAGGCTGACATTGACTAATCCTGTTCATCATGATCCTTATCGTCTTATCGTCATCCATGTCTTTTTCATCCGCATCCTTATATTTCTCTAGTTTCTCTCTGCACAAAAAGGGGGGGGGGGGGGGTTGACAGGTGGGGGGGGGGGGGGGGGGCGGGGGGCGTGTCCACAAAGGGGGCCATTACCCGTTACCCTACGTTGCGGGCATTTGAAACCAATCGAGTGTAAAGAATGTGCTTCCCCTGTTAACGTTCAATGTTAGTTAACTATCTAAATGCGATCCTTGTAACTTTCTTGACATAATTATGTGCAAAAAGTAAAGAATGGTTGATCAATATGTTTTGTTTGTGATCTGATATGTCCACTGAGAAAGTGTGAACATTAATTTCACGTTAAACGGATATTATACTGACCAAGTAATGAGCGAAATGCAAAGTGATATTTGTGCTAACTCATTGTACTGACCTTGATTCTATGAATTTTATCAAGTACATCGTAACTTCCTTGAAAAATGAAAATGAAGGGTTCTGGAATAAAAGTTTTGGGGTTAGAGCACCGGTCTGGCAATTCCGACGTCTCGGGTTCGAATCCCGACGAAGCCTAATATAATTGCTCATTTGTTGTTTACTTTAATTTATTACCATGGTCAAGTTCCCCTAGATATTATCGTCAACATTATGACGTTCAATCGGTGCCTACTAGGCACACTAACCCACTATGGGCTGTCTTCAGCATGGCCGTACACCTTGCATAGTTTAAAAAAAAATCACAATTTTTACAAAAGAAACTAATTATATTAGATTAACAATGTTTACATATTTTTCCTTTGCTACATGTATACTTCCAGGGGTTACGGCCATCTGTCACCAAGCACCGACTTGGGTCGGTCCATCTGCATCGTCTATGCCTTGTTCGGCACTCCCCACTCAGCGGTCTACTTCGTCACCCTCATCGGCGAACAAATCAAGAAACCACCTCCTCGTTCTCTGGAAGGTCTGAAGGCCAGATTAACCTGCCCCCACTTTCGCCAAGTCGACGCGCGGACGTCGTCTGACCCCTATTCACGGCCGTCGTCATCGCCACCGTCTGCTTCTACGTGGTGCTGATCATCATCCCGGCGTTCATCTTCCACCACCTGGAAGCTGGGGGTGGCTCACCAGCCACTACTATTCCCTTCATCTCCTTCACCACCATCGGGTTCGGCGACTTCGTGGCCGGGCGACAGTGCCCCCCGGCTCTCTCACACCGGGCGCATCGCGTACAAGGTCATGCCTCATCTTCTACCTCGTGCTCGGCATGGGTTCGTCGCCAAGCAGCTACAGGCGCTGGCAGAAGCGCAACGTGAAGAGGGTACAGATGATCACCCAAGAGGAAGATCATACGGCGGATCATGACGGAAGAAGCGTCCGAAGTCTGTCATTGCGCTCAAAAAAAATTCGTGCAAAGGAGCGGGGGACCGAGCCGCGACGGACAAGCAGTGACGTTCCCCCCGTCGCTGGACTCACACGACCACGAGGAGTTCGTAATTGTTACTGATGATGAAGACGTTCGAAATCGATGACAGACGAGGAGGAACAGATCGATCAGATGGGATATGCGCCGATCAGGAAGTCAGCAGATATCGATATACGAGACCGTGTCCTGCATGAAGTTTTCGACACAGACCGAGACGATTGACGTCATTGCGATGTAACTCGTTGCATGCAAACTGATAATATTGGCATGATTGGAGCAGTCTTTCATCCCCTGATAAGACCATGAGTGCAGCTCTGGCAATGGCCACGGTGGAAAATAACTGAGATTCGATTTTTCTCTGAATGCGATAGAGGGTCCCAGGAAAAGACGTTTTATCGAATAGATTAATGAAAACTTGCCGATAACAAAATATCATTTTTTTTTTAAAGAGGCGTAATTCTTGTTTTTGTAGACCATATATAATGTTATTTAATCCATCTTTACTATGGCTGGTACCGGGGTCTCTTTACCTTGGTCAGATTCATACATGAAGCTTTCACTTTTCTCTTCGTACCCATGGCGTTTTGGCTTATGAAACAGAAGAAAGAAATGGGTTTGATGATTTGTTTTCAAATGTGTATCTGATTATGAAGATATTTATGATTGAATGAACTAGTTCCGGAACGTTTTTCGATTATAAGTAAAAACCATGTGTAAGTCAAAAAGCCCCCCCCCCCACCCCGTAGCTACGCCAATGACACAATGTATGCATTGGTATTATATCGCTGGCAAAGAAAATATGAATGAAATAATCACATAATCGTTCTTGCCACTGAAGTGTTATTTATAATACTATAGCTGCAGACACTTTTTTTAAAAATCAATATGGTTTCTCTTTGTGACTTAATTTAAAAAAATGAGTTTTCGATTTCCCAGTATGCAAACACTTTTCTAACTGCCAGTATTTCAGTCCAAAATCTAATCTTAATAATACATTAATCGCTAATAAAAAAAAGGCTGTTAGCATATTATTACAATTACTGGCATTTTATTACCGTAAAGATGATATATTTTCACCGAACTATGTAAATACTGTATATTGGTAATAATGACAATACCCAATGTCATAAAAATGCTTTTTCTTAAGTACCTTGTTGATTCGTGTTTGGTTCATTATATAATTATGAAGGGTCATTTTATCTCGATATACATATAGTGGCTGAACATTGGAAGGCTTGAATATTATATAATCACATAGATTTAGACGCTCTTTTAATTATATAGACTTTTATACGACGCTTCAATATTAGGGCTCTACACATTAATTTGGAGTCATCGAGGAAGTATTAGTTCTTGCGCGTTTTTGTAAAGACCCCACCAGTGGCTTGTAGCGTGGTCGGACTAATTGGGGGCACTCAAATTATCGAAGGGCAATTACCATAATTGTGTTTTCTTTATTTTGTATATTGTTATTTTGTTTCCGCCTAAGTTCGTGTATGTATCTCGTTAAAGCCTATCCTGAACCATTGTGCAGAAAAGAACACGTTAATAATCAACACCATGTTCTATATCCATGTACATGTACAATATTATGTTTTCCCCGGTGAGTGTCAAGGTTGTCAAGTTGTTTATTTATGTTATTTTATACAGAGGGTATGATAATTTTACACTATAGGCCTGTAGATCTATAAAAATGTTTTAAAAATAAATTTAGGCTTCGAGTATGATCGGCATGCACTGTCTGTTTATTCTTAAAAAGGGCGATTAATCTGAGAAATTCAATATAAAAAACAACTACCAACAAAACCAAAAACTAAACAAACAAACAAACAAACTCAAACAACACAACAAACAAACAAAAACAATTTAAAAAACACACAGGCAAAGTATCTTGAAGGATACATTTCGATTATTGCATGGTAGTGGCAATAGCGGGTCCTATTGGAGGGGAGGGGGCAACTACTAATTTTAATATATTGCCTTATTTATTTTGTTACCATTTTTTGGTTATTAATGCATATTTAGTCTCTGATTTGGGGGGGGGGGGGGAGGGGGGTCTGGCCCCAGTGCACCCATGATATAAGTCCTCTACACTTTAGACCCCCCCCCCCCCAAAACAACAAAACACAAAAACAAACAACTAAACAAAACAAAACCAGTGGCGGATCCAGGTGGGGGGGGAGGTTTTAGGGGGGTTTCACCCAGCCACCCCCCACCCTGCCAAGTGAAAATGTATCAGTGAATCAGGAAAAGTGGGTGGAAAAAGTGAGAAAATAAATATCACTTACGGGTGTTTCAAAATAGCAACAACAAAAATCGCCCGCTTCGCGGCTCATGGACGATGCTCCGCATACGTCATTGGGTCCAATCCCACCCCCCCCCGCCACCCCCCGCCCACCACCCTTAGCAAAAAGCTAGATCCGCCCCCTGAAAGACAAAAACGGTCTGTTTCGTCGGCGGTTGTTCTCCACTTTACCGTATCGAAAGACCGTAGTTAGAATTCACATACTTGGTCACATTAAAGTACCCTCCGTTAATACTCCTGACTATTAAATTGAAAGAGGTTTTATTGAATATATAACAATAGCCATTGCGGCTGAATTACAGATTTTTTACAAAAGATGATCAGCAAAATTAAGTAACAACATTGACATGGAACCCCGTAATATGTGACAATTAAATAGCTCAACCTAATTATTAAAAAAAGATAACAGATACAGCTTAACCAAATAACATTGACGGATATAAGGTACAATCGATTACTTGGGATGGACACTACATTTTAAAAACCGGGCGACTCCTTCCCTAAAATAAACACATTTCCCAATACTATCCGAATATACTACTTTACACTTCATGCATATTACTCCCACCACATCCGCTTTCGTAAGTAAAGAAACTAATTGCAATCTGCGTTGTTAGTTCCTAAATATTACGGGCATAATGACTAATTTGGGGATGGGAGCGGGGGTATAATGTATACGGCAGTGGTATAGGTGGTCGGAATCATTGGATAAGTGTGGGATACGCGGGGGTACGTTGGGGGGGGGGGGGGGGGGTGCATACTCCTATGTATTGCTATTTTTATCAACAGGCCAATATTACAATAAAACTTAGAAACGTTGCAGTGGGAGGAATGTAAAACAGAATATAAGGTTATGTGTATTCCCACTCTATTTTAGAGAAATACTTCTGAATAACTTTGTAAATTAAAAGGGCTTTAGTAACTCAGTGGTAGGACGTGCAAAAGTAGATGAATGGTTGATTATGTGCGAGACATTTCACGTTAAAGGATGTTATATTGGCCGAGTAATGAGCAAAAATTGCACCTGACTTTGTAACATGGTTATAACTATTCCAATGGATAGTTTAAATATCCTGAACACTTCAATCGTAAATATATTTTTTTTAACGGAAAGGGAATTTGAAACAAAACAAAACGCGGTCCAATGCTTCTATTGATACTACGATTAAAACAAGGGATGATATACACGCACTTGAGTTCCAAGTAAGTTTTGAGGACTTGGACAATGTTACTAGGATCCCTTTAAATGCATAAAGAAGATTTTTTTTAAAATCCACATAATTATATCAATACCTTGGATGTGATATGAGCGCTATAGGGTTACACAGTTAGTTAGGGACTACCACTCCTCAGACGCTTGCGTAGCGGTCTGTGTTTTCCACTGCAAGCTAGTCAACAAGTGTACGAACTTTGGTGGAATTTATTTCTCCTGTTCGCTCTTATCACTAGCCTCTATGCGCTGATTGTGTCAATTTACTGGCTACCAGAAGGAGGACAGTGAGGTAAAGAGAGA
>JBAMJV010009194.1:0-98450 GCA_037951105.1 Echinarachnius parma
GTTAATGTCTTTAAATTTCTTAATTCCAAAAGCCTGGCAGAGCCGTTAAGTGTGTTGAGTGTTGCTTGTTTTGCCATGTTGGGACAGAGTACAAATGTAGAATTATTAAAAAACTCTTTTGTATGTGCAGCTAGTGCGACTCGCATCTTCTCTGAGGCGGAGAACAAGCCAATCACGGAGTCTGAGATAGAGCTAGATGACCTGAAGGCGTGGGAGGAAAACGTCACAAGTCGCTGCTGGATCAAGTGCTGGATGATCAAGAACTGCTGGATCAAGTACTGCTGGATCAAGTCCTGCTGGATCAAGTACTGCATCTCCCTACTCAAGTACTCAAAGTGAGTATTGTGCAATGCTTAATAAAATATGGGTTGCAATGGGCTGCAAGATAGTTTAAGAGTAAACCAACATAGATGGCTTTTGTTCTTTTATATGACACCTTGGAATGTTCTCGCAATGTGATTGGTTGAATTCAGGTCACATGACATTCGTGGAAATGTACCATTCCACGATTTGGCGTCATTTTTCATTGAATGGTACTTTTTTTAGTACCATTCAACGATTTTTGACGTCATTAAACGTGGAATGGTACTTTTTATGCCTCTGCAACGAAGTAGCCGGAGGCATTATGTTTTCGGGTTGTCCGTCCGTCCGTCCGTCCGTACATACGTCCGTACGTCCCGTTCTCGTGATCGCGTTATCTCAAGAACCGAATGACGGATTTTCACCAAACTTGGGTCATGTATGTATCCTGGGGGGCTAATGATCTGATTAGATTTTGGGGTCATGAGGTCAAAGGTCACAGAGCTCATATATGCAAAAATAGCTCGTGATCGCGTTATCTCAAGAACGGATTGACGGATTCTGACCAAACTTGATACATGTATGAATCTTGGGGGGCCAATGATCTGATTAGATTTTGGGGTCATGAGGTCAAAGGTCAAAGGTCACAGAGCTCATTATATATGCAAAAATAGCTCGTGATCGCGTTATCTCAAGAAGGGATTGATCGACAGATTCTGACCAAACTTGGTACATGTATGTTCCTTGGAGAGCCAATGAACTGATTAGATTTTGGGGGTCATGAGGTCAAAGGTCACAGGGCTCATTATACGTAAAAGTAGCTTGTGATTGGAAATCTCAAGAACTGAATATCAGATTTCAATCCAACTTGATACCTGAATGTATCTTAGGGAACAATTGTAGTCATTAGATTTTGGGGTCATGAGGGCAAAGGTCAAGGTCACTTATAGCTCATAATTGTGATATATATGTCAAGATCTAAAAGATCTTGAGTTGACAGAATTAATTCAGTGTACATGTTGATTTGGGCTGATATAAATAAATTGCGTAATGGCGGAGGCATAATTTTCGACTGCGCGCAGTCGAAAATCCATAGGTTTATGTTGATGTTGTGCCAGCGTTCGTTAAAAATAACGGCGCGCATTGCACAGATTTTCCACTCATGAACAAGTGCATTAAAGGACCTAAAGAATACAACGTACTTTGGCACTTATTCCATAGTTGATGACTTGTAAAATAGGTCTGCCGAAAAAAATCATGAAAATAAATACAGTAGTGATTTAAGACTAATTTTCTGATGCCAAATCTCATTTAGCAGCCAGTTTACGCCCCACCCACATTTAGGGTCCAGAATCGGCAGCGTGAGTGACATGTGATTGACAATTCATTGGCTTACGTCATGACGCGTCATCTACAGAATTTAGTTCATTAGTCCGTACTTAGATGACGTCACATTTTGACGATTTAAAAGGGGCGTTCCCAGGACAATTAGATATTTACTAATTACCCCAAAATTGATTGATTTCATGAGAAATGACTGCCAAATTCTTTTTCTTCAGGACAAATTACATATAGAAAGCCGAATTGTGAAAATAAGGCCATCTAGACGCTATATTAGGTCCTTCATTATTTGTATAAAGAATTCAATGAAGATGTTATGTGTGGGCAGTGGTGTAGACAGGTTCTTACACCTGGGGGGGATGATTTTTCTTCAGGACAAATTACATATGGAAAGCCGAATTGTGAAAATAAGGCCATCTAGACGCTATATTAGGTCCTTTAACAAACATTACGCACTCCATGCAAGGCAGCTGTACTTTTTACACAACATGGCTGCAGAACCGGGAATTATTTTCCTGACGGATGCCCGTTTGGACGATTTAATCAACAGTGTGGATTCTTATAACACGAAAAAGCAAATAAAGTAGGTGTCATATAAAACAAATAATGAATGTGTTTTCCATTCATGCAATAGTACGAATATTTTCATTCGGTGAAAGATGGAATGTTCCATTCAACTCGGCTTCGCCTCGTTGAATAGAACATTCCATCTTTCACCTCATGCAAATATTCGTACCATAAACACTCATAAACATTCATTATTTGTATAAAGAATTCAATGAAGATGTTATGTGTGGGCAGTGGTGTAGACAGGTTCTTACACCTGGGGGGGATGATTTGCCGTTCACTGGACCAAGACCAAATTTTTCGCGGCTGAGACCACCTGCCGAAATATTTTGAGACCAATTAGTGGCTCAGTGGGGGGATTGGATGTTAAGATGGTCGTGACCAGGCGGGCTGGAAGCAGTTTTGGATTGGGGGGCAGGGGCGGATCTAGCTTTTTGCTAGGTTTGACCCAATGACGATGCAGAGCATCGTCCACGAGCCGCGAAGCGGCGAATTTTTTTGCTATTTTGAACCCCCGTAAGTGATGTCTTTTTGCTATTATAAAGGGGGGGGGGGTTTGACCCAATGACGATGCAGAGCATCGTCCACGAGCAGATTTTTTTTGCTATTTTGAACCCCCGTAAGTGATGTTTTCCACATCACATTTTCAATTGGCAGCCCAGGGGGGGGGGGGGGGCTTAAACCCCCTAAACCCCCCCCCCCCCCCCCCCCCCCGTAGATGTGCCACTGGGAGTTGGGGGGGGGGGGCAAAACCTATGGGGGCTCACGATTTTGTGTGTGTAGGGGCTCATGCCCACTTTGAGCCAGATGTGAGAGTGAGACATTGCAAGGAGCGAAGCGACCAAGCCCGAGGGAGCGAAGTGACTGAGCGGGGGGAGGGTTTCCCTCCTCCTACGGTAGGGAGCTTTTGCATTTTTAGACTTGAAATTGTGCAATCTGGTGCTTACCTAGATAGGAAATTTGGGCTTAAAATTGACTGTTTCTGGAAAGCGTGTTATGATTTGATCGACCAGAAATTTTAAATATATTTTCACGAAGAAAACAAATAATTGGCACACTAATCAATATGCACCCCAACACAAACACAAATATTGTATTTATATTTAGCGTCATACACAGTTCAAACATCACCATATGCCACATTATGTATGATCTAACAACTTAGCCTATTGCCAAGAATGAGTCCCGAGGGGCGAAGCTACCGAGGGCTGGGGCAGAGCCAAATAGGGAGGGTTTGGGAGGGGGTATCCCCTCCCACAGAGAAGATTTTGCATTTATATAATATATACTACGCACAAAAAGTTCCGCAATCGAGGTTTGCGCATTAATTACTTTTCTATTACGCTATTACCATTCATAAATTTGGTATCATTAGAAAGCGTGAATTCTCCCCTTTACATTGATATAACATTTGCTATGGCTATTTTATCATGGAATGTGCATTGCATCCAAATGTAGGGCAAAGTCAAAAGTGAAATGTTGCAAAATGCACTAATTTTGTCAACAAAGGGCCTTCCTTTTGTTTGAAGATTAAAATGTGGCTTGAATGCCTATTACGTTATTACCTTTCATAAATTTGGTATCATTGTAAAGCGTGATTCCTCTTCTTTACATTGATATAACATTTTCTATGGATATTTTATCATGGAATGTGCATTACATCCGAATCGAATGTAGGGCAAAGTAAAAAAAGAAATGTTGCAAAATGCACTGATTTTGTCAACAGTGTGCCTTTCTTTTGTTTGAAGATTAAAACTGGCTTGAATCAAGGAGGTACCTTGCTTGAATGCATGACCACCTCACCCCCATTCAAGCCAAGGAAGGCACACTATTGACAAAATCAGTGCATTTTGCAACATTTCACTTTTGACTTTGCCCTACATTTGGATGCAATGCACATTCCATGATAAAATATTCATAGCAAATGTTATATCAATGTAAAGGGAAGAATTTACGCTTTCCAATGGTACTACATTTATGAATGGTAATAGCGTAATAGAAAAGTTATTAATGCGCAAACCTCGATTGTGGAACTTTTTGTGCGAAGTATACTTGAAATGGTGCAATTTGGTGCTCGTCACACAAGCAGCCAGAGCAATGCCAGCCTACACTGGAACTACGTGGCCCGGTATACAGGAAAAAAATACTCACCGAAGACCATACGCAAGTTACAAAACAAACTGAGATAATCTGTTCGCGAAAATGGATGTATACATTACTTTGTTAAAGTTAGAATAAACAAGTCTTAGCTCATACAATTACAACCAATGTTTTCTTTCCCACTCGTATACAGATACATACAGAAAAAAATATATCCTTCCCTAAAACCTGGGGGGGATGATTGAACACGTCATCCCCCCCACCTTGTGAGGTGGGGGGATGCATCCCCCTCATCCCCCCCGTTGTCTACGCCCCTGTGTGTGGGGATGTATCTATAGGGCATTGTTCTAGAATTCTAGACTGCGGTTCAAACAGTCGTAACACTGAGCCAGTGTGTAGATTCATCTGTATATGATATTGGTAAATAAATAATGTCATTTTTCACGCAATCAACTTACTATTTTTGCCAGTCTGACTGCTAAATGTGTGCAAAGCATTCACAAGATGGCACTTTCTGTCTGATTAATGAATCCGAACCACCTTCAGCATGTATTCTTGTTCCACAAATATGACAAATGTTCCTCCCATGAGAGGGGGTATCATATCAAGTATTATTATTTATAGTGTAGTGATAGAACAAATGATACAATAACCTGTTCCTAGATTATAAGGAAAAGAAACTTTAAGTATACTACAATAATACCTACTCTAGCGACCACATGTAATAAAAAGACCTCAATCCAATCTTGACTCCATATGAAAGAGTTTGATTGTAAATCAGCTTGTCAGCAAAGGCCAACTGTTTATGACGACCACATTTTCTGTATCCCTTAGGTGGTCTAAATAGAAATTTTTGACTGTACTATTAATCCTATCTGTTAAAACTGCAGGGAGCAGGAACCTAGCGGAAGCCTGGAGAATGCAACAAGCACATCGGGCGGTGCAATAGCGCCCTCAACCAATCAGGATAAGCAGACGGTGGAGGATGACGATGTGGATAATTTGGTCGAGCTCTTCGAGTCTCTGGATTTGACATCGCTAGAGGGGCAGGTGCCAGACTGGGTGGTTCAGATGTTTGATGAGGTACGTTGCAATCTGTCTAGTGAGGCAGTGAAAAGTTTGACACCTTAGTAATGACCATTTAGCAGTTAAAACCATATCAGATATTTAGGTTTCAGGTTTCTTCAAATTAAAGAAGATTGTTTGCCAGTATGTTCTAAATACAAGCAAAAACACATTCACGTTGTTACTGTAATAATATATACATAGTAAAGCCAGGTGCCAGACAGTGTTGTGCAGGCATTTGATGAGGTATATTGAAATTCATCTGGTGAGGTAGTGAAAAGTTTGACACTATTGGTAACCGTCCATGTAAAAATCAATACTATATCTGATATTGAGGTTTTTTTGTTCACAACAACGAAAAAAGTTTGGCGGTATGTGATAAATGCATGCAGAAACACAAGCTAGGACTTAATTTACATGTATAGTAGTGGCAAAACTTTGCACAACAAAATATGTTTGCCTGTTAAGTATTATGTTATGAGTCCTTGATAGAACCATAAAATAATACAAGGGAATGGAGAGGCATTTCAGCCAGTTTCATTATAGCTCAAAACTGTTCTTGTTTTGAATTCAAGATAACTAAATCTAGGAATGTATAGGACACCATTTGGTATTCTCTCTCTCCACAAGATTAGAGTTAGATGTTGAAACTACATTTTTTGAGACATACTTAGATTATTGGTCATGGTGTGAGATGCACCAGCGGCAAGTCAACGTGATTGATCAAGAGAAAATTGTTATCTGATCAATTGTTTAACTTTGGTTTCCTCTATCTCCCCTGGACAATAGCCAACTCTACATTTGTTGAGCCAGACTCTCTTCGATGATGCACACGTCTTAAAGAAGCAGGTAGACAAATGTGTTGATTCAGAGAGTACAGGACACAAGAAATGTGTTGGTTGTGAGTTGATGAATTAGCAGCACATCTCCTTGTCTCTGTGCCAGATAACAGTCAGATATTCAAGCTACTCACATTTGTTTAGACAGACTTTGAGGTAGAGAAATGTGTTGATTCCGAGAGTACGGGACATAAGAAATGAGTTGATTGTGAGTTGATGAATTAGCAGCACATCTCTTTCTCTCTGTGCAGGATAACAGTCAGCTGTTCAAGCTACTCAGATTCTTTGTGACTGACTTTGAGCGACGATGCAAGATGGACAAACGGCCGATCGACAGGCGGGAGCTCATGTTTCAATCGGCTGAAACCTACAGGTTGGATTTCATTTTATTTGACTGATTTATTTATTTATATCCACATTTTCAATAACATAATAATAACAAGATCAAACTTAATTATATTGACATTCTTGAATTTAAAAAAAATTACATATAATTTAACAGATTTGATTTTCAATTTTTATACATGGTAATTTCTTATTAAAAATGTGGAGGAGCCAATGAAGAAAGCAGAGCTTGTAAAATGAAAGATCACTTAAAAACTGAATTGCTGCAAATAAATGAAATATGTAAACTGCCTAGACCCATCATGCGTCCCCTTGGGCTGTTTCTTTCACAGCAACTCAATTATTTTCTTAATATTTAGTATTTTACCAATAATGGTGAAGTCAAAATGGTTTAAGTTTTACAAGGTGTTATGCAGATGCTATGTACAGATGATACAGCCATGCTACCGGTGTTCACTGCAGGATCAAATCCGATCAGTTACAGATCTGAACTATACTGCATGCTTCAAATACATACACCTTGCTTTTAGTTCATATACACAGTTGTTGATCTGATCAGAATTGGATTGTATAGTGTGTTGTGATTTAGTTGCGCAATGTAGATATATGTTGAACAGACAACACTTTTTGCAGTCAACTAATATTTAGATTTAGGGGATGATTCAACTATGAAAACACTATTTTGGTTGTTAATGTTAGGACTACTAGCAAGCTTATGTCTGGGTAAGGAAGGCAATATATTGCAATAAAAATGGTTTCTCTTTCACAATTTTGTGATTTTTGTGCCTGAAAGACTTCAACATTATGCAAGTCATAAATAAAGTATATACCATTATACCTCTTATACAGAGTGGTTACAAAAAACGTAACCCAACTTCCACTAGCAATATCGCAATATGCCATCGCAAAGATAGTTTATTACTCTTTCATATGATACCATATTCGTAATTATTGAGCTTGTGGTTATCAAACTGCAAACATTTTGAATTAGCAATGCTATAATTGCTTTGCGCACGAGATTTAGATCTACTGATCAACAGTCGATCGCAAATAATGTTAATTCATTGAGACCTTTCCTTTTTGTTTGTTTGTCTTATAATCCTATTGTTTCAATCGTTCTTAAACTGTACACAAATGGAGGGAGGAATCGGCCCGCAAAAATATTAGTATGTTGGATAGTGCAGCAAGCAGGAGAGGTTCATCTCCGCACAATGCTATTTTAATGTAGCTATGTGTGATAGAAGTGGGAAGTTGATTTGAAATTAACAAAAATGCATGTGCAAGTTTAAATAGTATTTCCAGGGACATACATTTAGGACATATACAGAGTCACAGTGTCCCAGATAAAACGAAACTGGATTTCATGGCAGAAATTTTCTGTCATAATGAATAATTTCTTTGATGAGATAATATGAATGAAAAGCTCTGATTCTCTTCTTTCATTTGATGTACAACTTATGACACATTATTCGCGCATGACTGGATTACTAACGATGGAAATTGGTATTACCTAAATTCAATTTGCACGCAGATGATTTATGCCAGAAAACGAGTACAAACAAAACATGCTTGATTTCAGCCCAAATGAGTCACTTTCCTGATCTAGCATGTTTCCCATGTTTTCCCTGATCCCCATGTTTGTGTAAATTCACTCATGCATCAAGTCCATTGTCATCTGCTATTAAAGTCAGTAAAACTGAGCCACTTCTTACTCAACTATCTACTCATTTGGGCATAAATCAGGCATGTTTTCATTGTACTTGTTCTCTGGCATACATCGCTTATTCTGTGTGCGTGTCATATAAAAGATAATAATATGAATGTTTACGCAGTTTTTGCCCTTTTCCAAAATAAGAATGTTTACTACCCTAAACACTCATCCCAAAAACTCACCCAAACTTGCAATTTCTGCATGCAAATTGAATTTAGGTAATACCAATTTCCATTGTTTTATTTCATTCATGCGTGAATAATGATTCATAAGTTGTACATCAAATGAAAGAAGAGAAAGAGAGCTTTTCATACATGTATATCTTATCAAAGAAATTATTTATTATGACAGAAAATTTCTGCCGTGAAATCCGGTTTCATTTTTTCTGGGACACTGTTTAGTTGAAATGCACAAGATATCATGCATATGTGATAGTGTTAATTGAATACTGGTGCACCTCAAAATAAAAATAAAAATGTTGAAACGCAATTTACTCATGTGTCATTCCAATATACCCATGTACACATGTGGTGCTGGCAAACTACTAAGACGACGAATCACACTTTGTCATATCAACTTGTTGTAGCTAATAACACTATTTATTATAGATTATGATTATTTTTTATTTGAAAATAATCTTGACTCACACCTTATAGCTAGATAATTTAAATGTTGTTTTTGTCACATGAAGTGGGTGGACCAAACATTTGACAGCCCAAGAGTCTACATTCAACATTGCCGCAACTAACGACCACGTGACTGCATTACAAGTCTTTCAACGGGAAACGCATTCCCACTCCATCACTTCCAGAACAAGAGGGAATTCCAGTCTTGAGCCAGGTAACATACACAAACTTATTTTTGTAATCATGTATTATGGCCAAGGTTAAATTGACGAATGGAGGGGGGGGGGGGGGAATCAAAATAAATTGCATATTTTAAGAGTACATAATACAACAATCATTAACGTCTGTCCCAATACAAACGGGCACTCCAATCATTTTTGTCGAGCCCACCGTAGGTGGAGGGGAAATGAGGGTCAATGTGAAGTGAAGGGTCAATGTGAAGTTTTACCTGCAAGAGTCTATTAGGGTTGATAACTTTCCTACCCTGCATCTGTTTGTAACCAAACTTGATAAGTAGATGCCCTACATTAGCCTCCATGATATTCTGGGGTCAAAGGTCACATGAGTAGGTCAAAGGTCAAATGAGGGTCAATGTGAAGTTTTACCTGCAAGAGTCTATTAGGGTTGATAACTTTCTAACCCTGCATCTGTTTGTAACAAGACTTGATTGGTAGATGCCCTACATTGGCCTCCATGATATTCTGGGGTCAAAGGTCACATAAGTAGGTCATAGGTCAAATGAGGGTCAATGTGAAATGTTACCTGCAAGAGTCTATTAGGGTTGATAACTTTCCAACCCTGCATCCGTTTGTAACCAAACTTGATTGGTAGGTGCCCTATATTGGCCTCCATGATATTCTGGGGTCAAAGGTCACATAAGTAGGTCAAAGGTCAAATGAGGTCAAGTGCGCGTAAGTGGGCGAGACACTTTACGGCTATCGCCTTGTTTTCCAATCAATCTAGGTAGTGAGATATGGTAAAAACTATAAAAAATTGTGGTGTGAAAGGACCCACTTTTATCCTGATTTCTTTGTTATCCATTACATCTGTCATTCTGACCATAATATAGCCCTATATCAATACCCCCATTATGTAAACGACCCTTCCCCGTTAACGTTAAAACAAAGCCCCCCTACTCTTTTGCATTCTTTTGGCCTTAGCCATCGAAGAAATGGAGCGACACATGTCCAACCACACATGTCCCATTGTGTATTACTTTCCCTTTTAGTTGAATGTAATGTTATAATTCATTAGTTGGGTGCCCGTATACCTCTCAATATTGTGTATGTGTTTTAGTAAAACCATGTGGTTCCGTTTCATCTGTTTGGTTCTTCATGTAGACACCAAGGCCCCACTCTCTGCTCCAGATAAATGAAACATGAATTCCCAGTAGCTCTTTATTTTGTTATATCCCCATGTACGAGCCCCTACCCCCTAAAATGGGGGTGGGGAAGAGGTCTGACCCTGTTTCACATTGATGGATGAACAATTTAATTTTCCTAATCTGTTATGCCAATCCCATTATTCGCATTTCCATTGTACTTTGTTGATTGGTAATTTATGGTAACAATAATTAAATTGGTTTCGTTTGTTAAAGTGATCCAAGTAAAGTGTCTAACTCCACGAAAATTACTTGGAGCTTCCTCGTTTCTTTTCTGCCGTGTTGTTTAGCTTATGCTAAGAGAAGAATATAATAGGGTTAGATTTTTTCAAATGTTCCTTTAGTATGAAGATAATTATCATTGAAAATCATCATCTCAAAAGCGTTGCCCAACGCTTTTGGTAAAAAGTACATTTGTCGTAGCTGAACACGTCCGGCCGGCGCGCCACGCGATCACGGACCTTCCGGCCGATAGACAGGGCAGCGCAACGAGTCGATGTACCCGACTGTTGAGCCGAGCGCGCGCAAATTCTGTACCGTCTGTATACACGGGTGCGGATATTGTCAAACGGACGATTATTACTGCGACAAATCTACGGCAGTATTCGGTGATAAAATATGAACTCAATATTCGTTTTTTTCTCTAGGTAAACAGTGTTCGTTTTCTTTCAAACTTTCACAAATCTTTCAATTGTATTTTACAATGATATTGATATAGGATTGAAGTCTCAAATGTCATTTTGTGCAATATCTGACACTTTACAGGGATCACTTTTAAGGTCTCCCTAATCATGAAGGTATTATAGTGTTCTGGTAGTCCGGTTGTATTCAAAATCAATAGGCAGTGGTAATAAATTCACCCATTTATTTGTACGACTGTCGTACAACATTGCAAAACATGCCACGAATCCCTCAAAATTTTTGTCGTGAACCTGTCCTGAACCTGTTGTAGATTCATTGTGACCCGGGGGACCAGGGCTTTTGGCCTTATAGTGTCGAAATGGGCACAATACAAACATATAAAGAAGCAAGACTAGTAGACTCACACTCAATATAAGTGTCTTATGAAACAAAGTAACACATCCCTGAAACAAAAGCTACAAGAGGACACGATATTATACTGTTGTTAAATGGCGGTGGAGGGTATAGCACGGAATATTACATCCCGAGGGATTTTAAATGCTATTGAGGGAAGAGTAAATAAGTCCCGAGACGAAGTCGAGGGACTTATTTTCTTCACGAAATAGCATTTGAAATCACGAGGTTAGGAATATTCCGTGATTTTCCCCGACAACAAATTGAACAACTGTTTTATCATCTGACTGTCAAACACAGGGGTGAAATATTGCCATGGTATCCAAAAATATAACACCGCAGCGGCATGTACTGTATTTACTAAGTCATGTGATAAACATGTATATTGCAAAGGTAGCAATCCAGTCCAAGTTTATATTCAGATTAAGGGGGAAGGTGCACTATAATAAAAATTGTACTAGTTCATGTTAATATGACTTTGTCAATAGCTTTTTACCCTTGAAGTGAATGTATTATGATACCATGGCCCCATTGCAGAAAGAGATACAAATCGAGTGTAAGTTACAATTTATTGTAAGTCAGATCATGTGTTCTAAATGCGCGAATCTGATTGGTTAAAACGCGCAAACTTTCTGGCTTACAGTGAATTGTAACTTACAATCGATTGTATCTCTTTCTGCAACGGGGCCTAGGTCAGATTACGGATCTTTTTACATGTGTAATCCGACACCATGTGACCTAATTTGCATATAAAGAAATACATAAGAAAATACATGTGTAAGCTTTTTTCAAAAACCAATAATGAAAATTCATTTAAACTTTGGCAATATGTTCCATGTATCAGATATTCAAAACTGAGTTAACAGAATTGTTTAAAAATATGACCTCGGGTGATTTTGTAATGAATTAGTATTAATTATTTTTCCGATCACCTCATTATATATTCATGCACTAAAGCCAAAAAAAATAAATTGTTGGATTGGAGTAACAGGCTACCAAAAATTAGGGTAGGTAGGTAGGGATTTTCTTTTCTTTTTTTTTTCAGGATTCGCACAAATGCACAAAAACACAGATATAACACATATCGCAATTGGAAAGAAAAAAAAAATATATATATATATATATATAATTTTTTTTTTTTATCAAAAAAAAAAAAAAAAAAATTAGAAAAAACCTTTAGGGTCGGCTAGAGCTGAGTCAAATCGAATGGCTATTCGATATCCGACCGTGAAGGTCGGATACCGAATACAAATTTTCGGATACGAATATCCGAAAAAAAAAGAAAACAAAAATGATTTTTTTTTTTTTTTCTTTCTTTTTTTTTTTTTTTTTTTTTTTCCCCGTTTAATTTTGTAATCCCCATTCGATAGATTCGATCAGAAAATGGCACATTGAACCCTGCTTATCTATTCCTAAAGTTAAAAGTTAAGGTATTTTACATAAATTACAAATAAACAAAACAAATAATAAACCAAAGCCTTGTTATTTGTTTTGTTTATTTGTAATTTATGTAAAATACCTTAACTTTTAACTTTAGGAATAGATAAGCAGGGTTCAATGTGCCATTTTCTTGATCGAATCTATCGAATGGGATTACAAAATTAAACGGGAAAAAAAAAAAAAAAAAAAAAAGAAAGAAAAAAAAAAAAAAATATTTTTGTTTTCTTTTTTTTTCGGATATTCGTATCCGAAAATTTGTATTCGGTATCCGACCTTCACGGTCGGATATCGAATAGCATATCCATTTGACTCGGCTCTAGGGTCGGCGGTATTTTTAGGGTCGGGCGGGTTACGCCCATCCAACCATTTATTTTTCATGGCCTAATAATTAGACATCAAAGATACACCATGTAAATTCCTTAACTCAGTTTAAAGTACACACACTAACAAAGCACCATACAAAATTTCAGCACTCTAGGTCATTCCATTTTCACTAAATCCTTACACATGTGTCACCCATTCATATGCAAATCACATTATGAGAAAACAAAGGAAATAAAAAGAATTACATATTACATGCCAGGAAACTTCCCTTAATTTGAAATACACGGCAATTATATATTAATGAAAATTAGATAAATAAATGTAATTAATATTAATTATATGATTTTAAAAATGTCTAATAAACTGGAAACCCTTTCAACTCACATAGATTGCTATACACTCTTCTTAGCAGAGGAAAGACAATACCGACTTTGAACTTAATTTTGAGATATTTACTGTGCATATTTTTCCTCCAAATTTTTCCAGGATGTTCTTTAGATATTTCTAAATAACCTGCATTCAAAAAAATAAAAAATGAAAAATAAAAAAAATGCCCCTGACTAAAGGGCACCTTCCCCCTTAAGAACACTTATTTTAATTTAGGGAAGCTAGGACCTGCTTGTTATAGTCTCAAATATAATTTATGTCATTATAATGAGAGAAAAAATTACCGGTAAGACATTTTATGAAATTGGCTCATTTACAGATTTGAAGAACTGGAATGGCCATTTGGAAGACACGCATCATCATCATCATCTCATCATGAGATCGCTCGAATGGGACCATGCCCCCACGTTCGAACGAAGGTAAGAGAGATTATCATCATTATCACAATTATAACATTATATGGTCATTTTTACGAGAAGGTAGTCAAAATACTGAAAACAAATAATTGGCTCTATTTGAAATCTGATCAATTTTGATGAATTATTTTATATAAATCATATTCCTATTATTATATTTTTCATTTCACAAATTTTCTTTGATTCTCGGTTGTCTCCTTACTTAGACTGAAACCATTATGGAACTTTTACACATAGGATTACACAGTGACAATGTTCAGACATTCTTCATTTGTTACAATCTTTGTTATTTTCTTTCATCATATTGGATGACTCAATAAGACAGCATATTTTTAAAATATAAAACAGACCATGTTTTGAGAGCCACAAAAAATAAATCGTGTTACTACTGGAACAAGTCCTATAATGAGAGTTAACGATACAAATGCGTCCTGTAAATCATTTCCAAATAACTTGGACTATTGTAAAACTAATAGGTCACATACAAATGTCAAATTAGCATATAAAGAATTCAACCAGGATTTTTTCGCAGATAGAGATTTTTAGGTCTAGGTGAACTCAATTTGTTGCCATGTCCTTTTTCATAACGCGAGTTACCGACACTTGACTCCTCCCCAAAAGGTATGTAAGTATCGCTGTTGGGCTTAATTTTCTTGTCTTGTAAGTGCAAATCAACGTAAATCTTGGAGATAAAATCAAGCTACACAATTCCATAAAACAACAGGGTTACATATGACACTGAAGTAGTCAGGGTAGGGTTATCGTGGAAATGCCCACATGATTTCATCATAAAACGCCCCAATCATTTCATAATTTAAATCAATCTGCACACACTGTAATGTATAAGCGCACACTTTCCACTCCATGTCCCTTCCCAGTAAGAACACAGTGTTTCTCAGTGTGAACACCCTGTGTGGAGTCTCTTTTATTGGAACGTTAGAACTGTGTTAACACTAATCACACTTTGAACACACCGCTACCACACTGATATTCCATGCATTTACAGTGTGTAAAATAATTTGCTCACCTTGTGTTTCGGGTTGTGTTCACAGTGTGATGAGAATCGACAAGTTTGTTAAAACGATCCAATTTAAACTTGCATGCACTGATCACACTGTGGTGATCGCATGTTCATTTACCATTTTATACAATCTGACAATGCTCGCATTGTTTCCTCTGATATTTTTCACTTATAGTTGTCCAGTCGTCAGAAATTTGTTGTACTGACTTTCTCTGAAATTTTTCCTCTGGCAGTTTCCTCTGACATTGTTTAATAGTACGTACATTTTACCAGCCACCTATAGAAAAACGATGTGGATTAAGAGCTTCCCTGAATACAAAATAAAATGGCTGGCAACGAAGCTTCCGTATTATTTTAAAAACCGTTTCCCATTGGCTGTTTTTTGTGTTAAGAGTGTTTTTAAGTGATTTAAACGATGTGTCTTTATATGCCATTGTAATGTAAATGTTTCTATATTGCGTTTAATATTTAATTTAATTAAGTTTATTTTTACTTCAAGAATATGCATTCCAAATAAAAAGTTAATATTATTAATATGAATTGTAATATGCGATTACGCGTGTATATATTATCAATACTCTTTACTTTTTTTAACATAGGGATAGCTGCATAGACCAGGAAAAGATGTTCTATCAGTGGCAGTTGGAGAATGAGCATGACCGACTGTTCTTCCGCCCGAGATCGTCTGGGTCATGTAACGTCAAGGCTTTGGATAGATGGCCATCTGCCACGTCTAACACTATGAGTAGTCACAAGGACCAGGACGATGAGGTCAAATGTGAAAAATTTGGGGTAAGAGTCTATTAGGGTTGATAACTTTCCAACCCTGCATCTGTTTGTAACCAAACTTGATTGGTAGATGCCCTATATTGGCCTCCGTGATATTCTGGGGTCAAATGTCACATAAGTAGGTCAAAGGTCAAATGAGGTCAAATGTGAAAGATTTGGGGTAAGAGTCTATTAGGGTTGATAACTTTCTAACCCTGCATCTGTTTGTAACCAAACTTGATCGGTAGATGCCCTATATTGGCCTCCATGATATTCTGGGGTCAAAGGTCACATAAGTAGGTCAAAGGTCAAATGTGAAAGTCTGCCTGCATGACTATAATGGTTGATATCTTTCCAACCCTGCATCTGTTTATAACAAAACTTTGTTGGCATGAATGCGCGCAATTGGGCGAGACACATTACGGCTATCGCCTTGTTTCAACTACAAGTTATAAAATCGGTAGATTGGGAATTCTTAGCCTTTTGGTCGGTTTAATTTACATAATTTCATGTATCAGGACTCAAATACGTCTCGCATTGTAATGTTATGCTTGACGTATGCAATGATTTAAGGGGCCCAGTGGGTTATTGAATTTGTTTCCCTTCAAACTTGACATTTTTATCTTAAAATGATCCATGATTTCTAAGCTTTAAGAAAATACATACTTTGTAGGGTAGGGGGTAGCTATCAAATGGACAAGTTAAGAATTTGTTATCAATGTTGTACATTCTGGGGGCCGGAAGTGATTATTTTCCAGCTTAGATTGGAGATTTTCAGTTCTACTTTTCTTAAATAGTCCAAATAAAATTGTCCCAAATCAAAATGTTTGCTATTTAAATTGTGTTCCTCTTTTTTTTCAGGGTGAAGTAGCAACATCTATTGTCATGCAGATAATAAACATGGCAGTTTATATGTGATTAACATGCCCTAACTTCCATTGAACCAACTACTGCTATTTATCCCGCTATTGTCCTATTTTTATCCATGTCACATTCATCTAACAAATATCAATATTGTATATGACCTTTTGAGCTCATTTGCCGAAAATCTGATTTTTTAGACTAAAATTCTAAAAAAAAGTATTTCTCAAATTCAATGAAATTTGGAGGAATTCTTCCTTGTTTGTAGATAAACAGATTAATGATGGCTTTTAGAGGTAAACCTATTGTAAACCAAAATATGTACATTTCATTTGTACATTTCTGATTTTTTGCAAAATTGCCTTTTGACTATGAAGATAGCTGAATAATGTAAAAAGCCATCACTAATTTGTTTTTATAGCATCATAATATCTATCTTTTAAATGTAGAATATATACGCCTCTCTACCTCTGAGGAGATGCGTTTTGAATGTTTACTTGCTAAAAGTTTAAAATTGTATTTTTCTCTATTTTATTGCTGTTTAAACACTTATTTTAAGTCCCAATTGTCTTTAATTTAGTTTTGTTGGATTCCCCATATTCTAAGCTTTCCAGAAATGTATGGTTCGTAGGGGGTAGCTGCAATGGTTAGAAAGATATTCTGATAGAGTAAAAGTGCAAAAATGTCACATAATACCCCCCCAAAAAAAAAAAAAAAAAAAACTGGGCCCCTAAAAGGGATAGTTCAGTGTTGGTATAGAGGGCGCTTCAAGAAATATATTTTTGTGAGGTAATGAAAAACTGAGTCTCAAATTTGAAAGAGCTCACAATTATAATAACAGAATCAACTTTATTTGACCAAAATCGGATAAGAAACAGCTGAAATATATCAGATTGGAATAAATATGTGGGACCAACTTGTATTCAATAATTTAAGAACATATTTAACATGCTACATATGTTTGATAATACCAAAATGGTTTTCAAATTATTTCTAATGATCTCTCTATTGAATAACTATTTTAACCAAACATCACATTCACATTTGTTAATACAAACATTGTTGAAACTTGAGGTGTCTGGAGGGCGCCCTCTTGTGTTACCGACTGTTTTTTAAAATGAAAACAGCCCTGTAATTTAACCACGTATATGATTTACTACCATTAAAGCACCATTGAACAAAACTGTTATTTTTTATGGTAATTTGCAAGTTTTAATAACTACTACCCTTTAATTATCATAATTCATGGGCAATAAAATTCAATATCACCAAATCTTGGTACCCAAATTAAGTCGCTTTAGACATTTCTCAAGATGGAATAACAAAACATTAACAAATTTATATGAATCCTTGTAAATAAGTATTATGGTTCATTAACAATAACGTTTTTACTGCTAGAAATGTGTCACTGACTTCAGAGAGGATCGCTTCAGGGCAGTGAACACCAATAACGGAGTGGAGTCCCAGAATGCTGTTGTGTCAACAGTGTGGTACAATACTCAAACCATTAGCCAGCTGCTAGACCATGTTGTCAACGGATTCTCACCTGATGCGTTTAGAAGGTATAACAAGTTTCACCATTATTAAAAACGAATTTAAGAGTTATCGCAATGAGTGAAAATAAGGAGATTTATAACATCACATACACATGATAAAATAATTTCGAAAAACGTTTAGCATTGATGAAACCATTGTAACGGTATGTGATGTAAGAAGTATTGTCTGTTATGTAATATACGCACATTGGTATTCATTTGCTGATAACTGTGTATTACATTCAATATATGTTGTGAAATTAAAGTATGATATTGTCTTACAGCTATGTGGGGGAAAACGTGTTGGCATTATCTAGCACAAGGCAGTACCCAGCGGAGATACCAGCCGTCTTGCACAATCGGCCCCAGAAATTTGTTAATCCTGTGATGCAGCGATGGGACGAAGCAGCATCTCTTCAGTTACATGTGCAGGAGGATGCCATGTCTTTAATCGTAACAAGCAGGAAAACAAAACATACAGTGCTTATGGATGCTGGGAATGGGAGACCGCCAAGCACATGGTACGACTCGAGCAAGTGGCATTATTCCTCAAAGCTACCAAAGAAACGGGTCAAACGTATGTATTTCCAAATAACGGTCAAACAAATTAGGTACACCGTCAACGTAGTTGAATATGTCACCATTGTCAGAACACACAGCAGAACTACTTTCATTTGCAAGTACAGATTGCTTGGAATTGTGGTTAATGTTTAAATTGTTATTAAAAATGTCTATTAGTTAACTTTTGCACAGAAATGAATGGGTTAATTGCAGTTGTGTTAGCAATAGGCTTATAATAATCAAACATTTCTCATTGACTATTATTAAAATCATGTTTACTGTAAGACAAGATTTCTCTTCCGATCCGTACGTATTCCCAATAGTAAAATATTGTTTGGTGTTAATACTCATATGTGGAATAGAACATTTATTTGTTATTGATACAATCTTTTATCTGCTCTGATAATGCTAAGGGGAAAAGAATATAGTAAATTGATCCTGAATTTGGTGGGACAGGAAAGAGAATGCATTGCCTTCTGGTATTATCCATTCCTTAAACAATGATGATTCAACTAATTTTTTTTCTTCCTCAAAAGGGCTCGGGAAAAAGAGTCATATCAGACCAAAGATTACACAGAAGTTAGCATTGGAGGCAGTTTGTGAGTATGCTATTTAGTGTATTTTTGTCTAAAACATACACTTTTTAAAAATAAAAAAGAAGATGGGTTAATTAAAGCTAAATGACAGTAATGGGCAATGCCCCACACATAAAAAATTAAATGTACGCTCATATTACATTATGGGATTATAAAAATTTGGCCGGGAAACCGCCTACTAATTGATATATTTGCAAAATTAGATAATGATCAATGCATTGATCGATATCGCCGACGATTGTATTTTGATATGCACCCTCATGCGCTGTGTGCAAAACCTATGGCAAATGCTGCCAACGTGATTTCGCATGCAAACAAGCGTATAGATGTGGCCGGCGTAGACTGGCCAAACTGGCGGTGAATTTAGGCCCAATGTCAGCAACTTTCATAAAGGTTTCAACTGATATTTCTGCAGTTAAATATACTAAGGTTTGGATTTTTCCACACAAGCCCTTTTTTATACTATTCCAGCAATAAAGATACTTTCGGTAACTTTCCCAATACTGTTATAAGCATGGTCCCCATGCATTTTTAGTGCCCGCATTGGTCATGATAATGTTATGTTCTTAGTCCGTGCTCATTATATAAACAAATCAATACACATGGTATTACCGGTTTAAGTTCACTTTATTTCGATGGCGTTATAAGAATATCGATAATCAGACTATCGAGAATCATGGTACAGAATCAGAGTCATGACATAGAATTCCCAAGTCAGAATGTATGACTTAGAATCCTCGAGTCAGACCTATAGAATCTCAGAAACATAATGAGAATCGGATCGAGTGCAACTCGTCCGAACTCCAAAACTGGAATTGATCCATACATCTAGAGATGGGAATCAGAATCTCGCATCTCGAATCAGAATCATGATATAAAATCCTCATGGTAACTCTACACACAGCATTATAACCAGGAGGTAAAAGGGGGCGTGAATAGGGTAGTGCAAACAAGGGGTGCACAGGGGGTGTGGCTTCCTTGCTGCCACTTAAATACATCAAACTATAATAAGGAATAAAGGTCCATTCTTAGAACAAAGAAAGTCCTGTAGTGATGATGTTTATCATCACTAATCTCCTTATCAACAAAAGTCTCCTTTCAAATTGTATTTGATTCATAACATTAGCCAGAAAGCCGACCATCAAATATATTGTGTTCATCCCAAAACTAAACAAGTCTCTAAGTCGACCTCCCAACAAGTTATCATATTCTTTATCAAAGCTTTCTGGGTTGGGGGAATACAGTTATCTATGTTTGTTCCTGTTTCCAAGTTCAAAGGAACAAAGGGGTTATATGACGGTGACTCTAATAAGTCCCACCGGGAGATTATGTATATAACTATTTAGGGCCAAGTAATAAAAGGGAGGGGAAACTAATGTGGTCAGAGATTAATGACTAAGGTCACTGTCCAGCATTAGAACGGGAATTCGCCTAACTATATTACTTATCTTTGGGACCTAACACTAATAAAAAATCTTTAAAAATAGTTATTTCATCCCACTAATCAATAACAAAATAACTCATCACCTTACTTGATTGACTTATCGATCCCGTTCACACCTCCCAGAAATCTCAGTTCCTGAAATAAGCACCCTTTTATTATGCCTCCGCAACGAAGTAGCCGGAGGCATTATGTTTTCGGGTTGTCCGTCCGTCCGTCCGTCCGTCCGTACGTACGTCCGTCCGTACGTCCGTCCGTACGTCCCGTTCTCGTGATCGCGTTATCTCAAGAACGGATTGACGGATTCAGACCAAACTTGGTACATGTATGTATCTTGGGGGCTAATGATCTGATTAGATTTTGGGGTCATGAGGTCAAAGGTCAAAGGTCACAGAGCTCATTATATATGCAAAAATAGCTCGTGATCGCGTTATCTCAAGAACAGATTGCCGGATTCTGACCAAACTTGGTACATGTATGTATCTTGGGGGGCTAATGATCTGATTAGATTTTGGGGTCATGAGGTCAAAGGTCAAAGGTCACAGAGCTCATTATATATGCAAAAATAGCTCGTGATCGCGTTATCTCAAGAAGGGATTGACAGATTCTGACCAAACTTGGTACATGTATGTATCTTGGGGAGCCGATGATCTGTCTAGATTTTGGGGTCATAAGTTCAAAGGCCAAAGGTCACAGCTCATTATATATGCAAAAATAGCTCGTGATCGCGTTATCTCAAGAACGGGTTGACGGATTCTTACAAAACTTGGTACATGTATGCATCTTGGGGGGCCAATGATCTGATTAGATTTTGGGGTCATGCGGTCAAAGGTCAAAGGTCACAGAGCTCATTATATATGCAAAAATAGCTCGTGATCGCGTTATCTGAAGAAGGGATTGACAGATTCTGACCAAACTTGGTACATGTATGTTCCTTGGAGAGCCAATGAACTGATTAGATTTTGGAGGTCATGAGGTCAAAGGTCAAAGGTCACAGGGCTCATTATATGTAAAAGTAGCTTGAGATTGGAAATCTCAAGAACTGAATATCAGATTTCAATCCAACTTGATACCTGAATGTATCTTATGGAACAATTGTAGTCATTAGATTTTGGGGTCATGAGGGCAAAGGTCAAGGTCACTTATAGCTCATAATTGTGATACGTCAAGATCTAAAAGACAAGAGTACCATCAAAATTGAGTTGACAGAATTAATTCAGTGTACATGTTGATTTGGGCTTGATATAAATAAATGGCGTAATGGCGGAGGCATCATTTTCGACTGCGCGCAGTCGAAGATCCATCTAGTTTTCCCAATTATTGATTCACGTATGTACATAGTTTAGAGATCGTGCATTTGCAACTGTAGAGCAAATGTATCGTAGTTGTGTAACATTTAGAAAGGACTGTCCAAAAACGAACAAGCATACTCTAACCCCTCCCAACGGAGAAAATGTACAATAAAACTGTAAATTACAGCTTTTACTTGAGACAATCCCTCATAATTATGTTGACATATAACATTCCATTATTGCATAATCAAAATGTCATGGATTGAGTACTAGGAGGTAGAATGGATTAAGTTCAATGGGTAAATATCACAAAAGGGAGTGACGGGGGAGACTTTGTCATTGGTATGGGTTATTTGCTTGTTAATTCAAGTCAATATAGCACTCTCTCCTTTAAAATATCTAGGACAGAAATTTATAAATCTACTGCCCGTTCGCACCTGTCCGCACCGCTAGCGCTGGGCTGAAGATATCAACAAGCCCGCATAGCGGAGACCACGTGTAGACCACGAGGTCATTTGCACGTAGCGTATGTGCGATTCCGCGTTGGCGGTAGGATTTGCATCAAATCAGTTTTATAATTTTGCAAATGATATCAATTAGTAGGTGGTTTCCTGGCCAAATTTGTATAATCCCATATTAGTAAAATTATATTCTTTCACATGGTTGGTAATAAGAGCGTACATTTCATTTTTTGTGTGTGGAGCGTTTCCCACTACTGTCATTTACCTTTAAAGAGTGCATATTCATGTATTTATACATATTTATTATTATATCCTTCATTAATGAAATCCTGTTCAGTGATTGGTCTACATAGCGTCATGTGACCAAACATGCTATACGAGACGTCATTCATGGTATAGTAAGTGCTATACCATGAATGACGTCATAGACGCCGGGTGATCATATTGAGCCCATAGAGATGCGTGTTATAAAACTTCCCTGCGAGCAGAGGTCTTGTTTTAGCTTGTGAAAGATGCTCGACGAGATTTCCCAAAGAGTTATTTAAAAAGAAATACAGAATATTTTCACCAAAGAATATTCTAGAGATGCATTTCATGTATAACGTAGCGGTATTCAAATTTTAAAATTCTGACAATGGTGCACATTGTGCATCGTTGTCCTTCTGTGGTCGTGACACTAATTCGTCATTTAAAGGTTGGCTGACAAGAAAACTACCTAAAAATTGTGTTTTACTGTATCTAAGGTAGATTTTCATGAAGATTACTAATAAAAACATATTTTCCGCGTCAGAAAACCCAGTAAAATAAAAAATCAACTTTTAAATTCACTTTAGTAATCCCCGTAAAAAAATTGAGTCTGGGCGAAGAAAAATGACTTCATTTTTGTGACGTCACATGCAGGCAATCGCAGTATAGCTCGGTCATAGACGTACACGCTGAGTGCAATACTCACGTTGACAGAGAGATATTATTTCAATTTTTTTTTCAATATTTGCAAACATTTGTTAAAGTTTATATCATGGACGATCTACACTCAGATGTGTTGCTGCAAGCTGCTATAATTCATTTCTTAGGAATTTTCAGTTAAGCCTCAATTTACAAGCAAAAACGAGTTTGTTTTACAAGCAAATCATAGGCTCTGCATGTAAACCATGCACATTCCTCCGTGTTGCGGTCTGCTTGTGATGTCATGATCCGGGTTGCACGTGCGCACATTCCCGCTCCGCTATAAATTACTTTTTTAGCAGTATGGAACGCCGATGCGAAAACAAGCAAAAAAGTTGCATGAAATTTACCTTTCTTGCCCAACTTAAAGGATTTCTTTGAAAAAAAGAGTGTGGTATATCAATATAGGCACATATTTAAAGCTATAAACCTGAATCAAAGCCAGGATTTCACCATACCTTTAACAATCAGCCGCGGTGTGCACTGCACTAGCTGTATGTGTAATGTACGAATAACTATTTTCTCCATACAATTACACGTGTGTATGTAAAGCGGGTTAATTATTCACTTTGATGCGCGTTAATGCGCGTAACCATGTATGGAAAAATATGCGCTCTGCGCTAGGACTATTGCGCAAAGGGGGTCAGTGTCACAAACAGAACATATGGTAGTCAGTGCAGTGATGGTTCCATGATCAATGTTTTGTTTTTCTTTATATTTTTCTTTAATTGAAATCATTTATTTTTGCGATGATTATGATTATGCGAAGGATATAAAACAAATATATCATGCACTATTTCGAGCCACTAGTGAAATTATGGATTCCTCAGTGTCAGAAAAAGCACTGATTTTCTTTTACTGTCACCTCGGAATCCATAATTTCAACTAGATGCTCTCGGTGCATGGTATATTTGTTTAATATACACATAATAAACAAATATACCATGCACTGAGAGCCTCTAGTTGAAATTATGGATTCCGAGGTGACAGGAAAAGCACTATGTTCTGAGGGTCGTAGATCTGAAGAACATAGTGCTTTTTCTGTCACCTCGGAATCCATAATTTCACTAGTGGCTCGAAATAGTGCATGATATATTTGTTTTATATCCTTTGCATAATGATAATCATCGCAAAAATAAATGATTTCAATTAAATTAAAGTATAATATAAAGGAAAACAAACCATTGATCATGGAACCATCACTGCACTTACTGTACTATGTTCTGTTTGTGACACTGACCCCCTTTGCGCAACAGTCCTAGCGCAGAGCGCGTATTGCGCTATCTTTCCATTCATGGTTACGCGCATTAACAACTAATGCGCGCCCAAATGCAAAACGCGCGCATCAAAGTGAATAATTGACCCGCTTTACATACACACGTGTAATTGAATGGGGAAAATAGTTATTCGTACATTACACATACAGCGAGTGCAGTGCAGTGCATGCAGTGCACTCCGCTGATTGTTGAATGACGAATTAGTGTCACGACCACATATGGACAACGATGCACAATGTGCACCATTGTCGGAATTGTTAAATTTGAATATCGCTACGTTATACATGAAATGCATCTCTAGAATATTCTTTGGAATTTATTGATATTCACGGGTGAAAATATTCTGTATTTCTTTTTAAATTACTCTTTGGGAAATCTCGTCGAGCATCTTTCGCGAGCTAAAACAAGACATCTGCTCGCAGGGAAGTTTTATAACATGCATCTCTATGGGCTCAATATGATCACCCGGCGTCTATGACGTCATTCATGGAATAGCATTTGCTATTCCATGAATGACGTCACGCATAGCACATTTTTCTCCATGGGCATTACTATGTTTGGTCACATGACGCTATGTAGACCAATCACTGAACAGGATTTCATTCATGTAGGATATAATACAATATACACATATACAATATAATATTTATTACGGTATGTCTATAATCCTTACGCATTGGTAAGGATACCCCCCCCCCACTCACGTGCCGGTTTCCAAAATAACAAACACTATGAAATCAGTCTATACTAGACCACTACCTGGATGTTTAACTCACAACACCATGCCAATGGGATTCGGTGGTGGCAGCTAGCATTCAAAACTAATGAGATCAAGAGGCATCTTCAAACAGAATGCATAACCATGTATCGTTTCAACACTAATAGTATACAAAATTACAGATTAATTATAATTTAGTACATTGACTCCAAATTTTGGAGAAGACGGTGTCTTCAGTTGCGAACCAGTATATGAATTGAAAATTCTTTGGATTATTTTGTTGTATATTATTTTATAACTCAGCCAAGTTGTGTTTTTCAATATTCCAGCTCAACGTCATGTATCTTCTCCAAACGACGTCATTGGTGTGGAAGTTGAATCCCGTTCATTTGTGATTTTCAATATTCCAGTTCAACTTCATGTATCCTCTCCAAACGACGTCGTTGGTGTGGAAGTTGAATCCGGTTCAGGTAATAACCTTTAATGTATCATTTCAGAATCAAGTAAGAAACATTCACTTGAATTCCCATTAACGACATGATATAATATCTGCTCCTTTATATTTTGTTAGTTATCAAAGTCATATGTGTCACATACATGTAGCACTGTTGCCAATGTCAGGCATATATATGGTGAATTACAGTGTCTAGTTGATTAATAATTCTGTAACACTTCCTACAAAGCTTTCCCAACACGTCATATATCATTTTGAAGCTTACGGTATACTCTTGTGTTTTCTATCTTTTTGTTGATAAATAGCGCTCTCATTGTTGAGTAGGGCGCCCTCTCTAACCATGCAATACAAATTTCAAAATAAAATCTGCACCTAACCACGGCATTTTATCATATAATGAGTAACAAAACATAATACATTTTTACATACACATTGTAGCATATACATTTATCTTTCTGGGAAAAAAAGTTTGTCTTCATATGATGTTTGATGGCGTTTTTATCGCCAAAAATGTGAGTCGATGTCACATACAAAATATTGCGAAAATATGATTGTGCAGCATATTTATTCTGCCTTGGACTGTCTATAGTTAGGTTTTATACAATTTTCTGTAAGATTTGTCATGTATTGGTTATATAATTTTGAACGTATATTATATTCGTGCATTTTCAAATCAGTTTTATGTAGAGCGCCCTCATTGTTATAGAAGGGTGCCCTCATTTAGACACATACAACCATCTTTTCTGCCTAAAATCTGTGCTTGACAACTTCATTTTGTTATTCAAGGAGAAACAACCATTATTTATATTGTAGGAAATGCTTTTTAGTAAAAAAATAAGTTTGTATTCGTCAATATTATGTTTATACTTTATATAACCGCCAATAGATGTTCCAGAAGACCAGAATAATGTATAACTCTGCCAACGATTCAGTTTACGACTACAGTATAATTTCGATTTCGATGACTTCGTCTTCGGTGAAACCTCTCCTAGCTGCCGTCAAGAGGCTTATAATTTTTGCATGTAATTTATTATTTGTTATCTAGATCTAAAAGTTCTTTCATTCATTGTAATTTTCAAAATATGAAAACAGGAAAACCACATATGCAATAATAATAATAATGAAACATTTGTATATAGCGCATAACACATAAGCAAAATTTGCATGTCTCTATGCGCTTTACAGAACAGAATACAAAGGGAATGAAATTGTGCACTGGGTTCATAATTATTCAATTTTACGACATGTACGAAGTGTTAAATAAATGTATTTTCAAGCTCGTTCTAAACCTTTCATATGTATCTATGTTTCTAATGTGTTCAGGCAAGTTATTCCATAATACAGGGGCCTCATATGAAAATGATCTTTCCCTGTATGATCTTGTCATTGTATGAGGGACACAAAATAAAGACTTTTTGCTCGAGCGTAAGGTTCTTTCTGGCTTATACTGTGTTAACAATTCAACAAGATATAATGGACCAAATTGATGAAAACACTGATAAGCAAATAAAAGTACCTTAAAATGAATATGGGACTGAATGGGTAACCAATGCAAATACCTTAAGACTGAAGAAATTGAGTCATGTTTCTTTGTTCGTGTTACGAGTCGCGCTGCTGAATTCTGAATGAGTTCTAAACGTTGAATCTGTTGAGCCGGAAGGCCAAAAAGCAAACTATTGGATTGGAAACGAGCGGTCAGGCCGGTCAGGCCGGCCAGCCTGGTGTCAACTTAGCTTACTGCCTAGCGGCCTAGCTAGATGTACGAGAATCCCACAAAAATATTGTATTATTCGCACAATTTTATTTCTGTGTCCGTGTCTGTTTGGTGTTGACGTTTGATATCAATGTAGTAATCATCAGTTACCAAAAATATCTCGATAAATGCCGATTCTAGGTTGATAAATGGCTCCTCGTCCTCCGTTGAAACACTCATTTTTGGTTCCGAGAACTTCAATAATCAGCTTTAAATCACACGTAAATCATACTGAAAATACTGCATGACGATAGTGAACACTGTAACACATATAAGTAGCGTAGCGCACACGTTACTTATACACGTACTCATCACTCATACTCACACGTATTGATACAACCACTCGGCCACTTCCGGGCCGATTCACATAACTAAAAAACAGATAAAATACAAAACCAAACAAGGGTAAAAAGAAACCATCATTGTGGTTGGACAAAAAAAATAGAGACTTTATCTTTTACGTCATCCATTGCAATACTTCTCGACTAATCACAGTTGAGCTTACAGCTCATGACCTGACTCGGTAAGCATGCAGGAGCTTGTCAAAGTGTGGGCCGATTATATCGGCCCAAACGTTTTGGTGGCAGAACCTGGGCCGATTTAATCGGCCCGTGACACTGACACTTATAGGGTTAAATTGTTGATTAAACATTGAATTGAAAGCAACAATGTGAATGATAGTATTAACAGGTATATAGTCACACTCTATTATACAATATCCTGATGCACAATTCTCATCTTTGAACAAAATCATGGGATGGCAGCTAGACTAGGGTGTAATGGTTAATCCATAAAGGGAATGTAATAGCCTCAAGTATTTCAGATTTGTGGTCTTTGTGATGCTTAGAAACCCATACAAGATGAATAATTCGCTAAGATTGAGAGAGAACATAAATTATTAGTGAGGGGGACAATCATTCCGTTCCGGCGGTGTTGAAGAAACTGATGGATATTTCATATTAATCTATCGTTAAATCTATCTTCTCAATATGAGGCTGTGAAGCACCTCTAGACCACCATTAAAACAGATGGATATTTCATATAATCTATTGTTATATCTATCTTCTCAATAGTATTGCAAGTGAGGCTTATATGGGGCTGTGCCTTTATTAAGGCCCTTTGCAGAGCTGCCAAGTAGTACTAATTTGGGGGGTACTCTTAAACTTTACTAGAAGTTTTGGGCTCGAAATTCTACACTTATAGTGCGAAGATACTATACAAAATTAAACCTACTGCAGATTACATAACAAAAGAATGATAATTTAAATAGCTCAACAGAAGATTATGTTTATAACTTTGGTTTAAATATTTCTATATTTTGGGAATGTCTAATCATATATTTAAAGAAAAAAAACAACAATATTCCAGAGTTTTATTAGCAGCGTAAGCAAATACTCCATTACCCAGCGTAAACTTTCGGATTCCAATCTGAACGAACGCACACCTTTTTGGCTTAAATATGCATTTTTGTACTGTATCAATATTCTATTTAACATTGACATTGACATCAGATCATTCTGTTATTTTCTCCAATTTGAACGAGTGACCTTTGGATCATTGTATTACGGTGTACACTTGGACAACATACAGTATATTTTCTTGTATTGTCGTGTATATTTAATTGAAAATGAACAAATCAAATTGTTAATTAGGAAGGAAGCCCATTTTTTTTTGTGGTTTTAAGCATTCAAATAAACACAATTTAAACTCACGTTTATGTCATAGTTCAAGTCCGGTCATAACGGAGGTAAATATTTGTATTTTGATTGGAATGTTTATTCTTATTTCCATTTATCATATAATTTCCTGTCGGTTTGCCATATTTTAATGATTTGATTTATATAGTTCTGTTCATTTTTAGTCCAATCTGTGAATATTGCGAACCATACCTTGGATTAAGGCATGAATGAGGTTTAATTCAAAAGAACAATCATGGGAAACGCAACATTTTTTTCTTATAATTGTTCATCTACTGACAGACCCAAAGAGACTGATGAAGTTCTTGAGTAAAAAAAAGAAGCCTGACAAACCTGAAAAAACAGCTTGCTACCACATACACGGGAGAGTGCTGAAATATTGCGACTTACAAACGTTGAAGCATCCCAACTGGCTGAACGATAAGGTGAGACATTTTCATCATATTGACGCATGTGAAAAGCAATGTGCCGAAGTACATGTACTAATTAATGCAACATTGTTTTTATTATGCACTATAATTTAAGAGATCTAGTAATATTGTCTTTTTAACGAAAGGTAAATTCAAAAGACCGAAACTGGTCCCATGCTTCTATTGTTAATATAAATACAACAAAGTATGGGAGAGCCGCTAGAGTTCCAAGTAGGTGTTGAGGATTTGGAGAATATTACTAGATCCCTTTAACATTTGTGCCAAGTACGACAATGATTTGTCTGATAACAACGAAAATTGAGGGGGCTGTTACATGCCCCCAAAACCAGGGGGGTAAACTCAGCCACCATGAAGGAACTTGGTTGAACGAGATAAGAAGCCTTTTGCAACGTCACAACCTGTTACTTCACGTCATCAAATGTATGATAGGTTGTGTATTTGCAAATCAATCTGGAATTAAACGATTAAATACATCACGTTGAGCAATGAAAAAATTGACCACCTCCATAAATAGCGCAATCTATATGATGCGGTGACCAAATATGGCCCCTCTTAAGATATACCAACCGATATCTGAACAAATAATTTAGTAATAACCACAAAATGAGTGAAATTCAAATGAAGATGAAAATAATGCCATACCTCATCTGCCATATTTGGTAGCCTGATCATATAGTATTGACTATATGCTACTCGATTTATAAGACCCTGGGCTTATTCCCCCCACAAATTATGACTTTTCGAAGTAATATGCTGACAAATCATTGTGACGTCATATACCTCCAGCAGCATAAAACATAACACCTGCAATCGATAGAACCGCTTTCATTTTTATGCCTCCGCCAACGAAGTGGCCGGAGGCATTATGTTTTCGGGTTGTCCGCCCGTCCGTCCGTCCGTCCATCCCGTTTTCGTTCTTGCGATATCTCAAGAATCGGTTGACGGATCAATTTCACACTTAGTATGAGTGTACATACAGCGTGTTCACACACAAACATTTTCATCCCTTAATCATGACTAAAGAATCATGACTAAAGAATCATGATTAAACCAAACATTCACACACACCAAGCCAATATCCCACAACAACTGGCTTCTAGGTGGCTTCCAGGTACATCGAACACCAGGTCTCCCTAGGGCCCCCCTAGGGCCCTGTGTGCGCGAACGTTCACTTTACGCCACGTCCAGTTAGTTACGAGTCGTATGGCTAACCATGATTAAGCGAGAAATCCTTGTTCACACACGAAATGAGCGTGATTCTATAGTCAGCTCTCGTACGAAACGACGATAAAACCCGCGTTTCGTTAGTCATGACTAACGATACGTCGTTTCGTTAGTAAGCGTTCAGACACAAATTTTTAATGAGAAGCTGATTCTATAGTCAGCTGCTGATTCTTTAGTCATGATTAAGGGATGAAAATTTTGTGTGTGAACACGGGGATATTGGGGTAACAATGATCTGATTAGATTTTGGGGGTCATGAGGGCAAAGGTCAAGGTCCCAGGGCTCATATATTCAAACATAGCTTGAAATGGCCAAATCTCAAGAACTGACTGTCAGAATTCAATCAAACTTGGTACTTAGATGTAGTACTTAGACACACAAATTTTTAATGAGAAGCTGATTCTATAGTCAGCTGCTGATTCTTTAGTCATGATTAAGGGATGAAAATTTTGTGTGTGAACACGGGGATATTGGGGTAACAATGATCTGATTAGATTTTGGGGGTCATGAGGGCAAAGGTCAAGGTCGCAGGGCTCATATATTCAAAAATAGCTTGAAATAGCCAAATCTCAAGAACTGACTGTCAGAATTCAATCAAACTTGGTACTTAGATGTATTTTAGAGAGCCAACGAAGCCATATAATGTTGGGGTCATGAGGTCAAAGGTCAAGGTCACAAAACTCAATATACATGTACATGCTAAAATAGCTTGTAATGGCAAAATCTCAAGAACTGAACGTCAGATTTCAATCAAACTTGGAACATAAATGTATTATAGAGAGCTAATGTAGCCATACAATTTGGGGGTCATGAGGTAATAGGTCAAGGTCACAGAACTCGTTATATAGATGCAAAAATCGCTTGTAATTGTATGAACTCAAGAACTGAATGTCAGATTTCAATCAAACTTGGTACCTAAATGTATCATAGGAAGCCAATGTAGCCATACAATTTGTGGGTCATGTGGTCAAAGGTCAAGGTCACAGGATTGCATAAATAGCTTTTAATTGTAAAAACTCACAAACTAAATGTCAGATTTCAATCAAACTTGGTACCTGAATGTATCTTAGGGAGCCAATGTAGCCATATAATTTTGGGGTCATGAGGTGGAAGGTCAAGGTCACAGGACTCATTTTATATCCAAAAAAATTGTAATAGTGATGTCTCAAGATCTGGTTGATGGATTACCATCAAAATTGAACTTACAGAATCACTTATGTGCATGTTAATTTGGGCTTGATATAAAAATTGTGTGATAGCGGAGGCATTTTTCGATTGCGCACAGTCGAAGATCCATCTATTTTTGTTTGCCATAGGTCTAAACGTAAATTATCCAAATATATCGCGGCTTGTGACATCCTGCTCTTCCGTGGTACATACTGAAATAAATTTAAAAATCATGTGACTGTGTTTAGCCAATCAGTGACTCTTATTTGACTAAACCATATTTATAACATACCTAATTATAAGCTTGTACTGCTGTACTGGTTTTGTATTCTTGCAGGTCATCGATGTCTACCTACATTTGCTGAGTAACACCCCCAACATAAATATATTTGTAATGCCTGCATATGTTCCGGTACAGTGGAGGAACGGCAATTTTGAGCCCTGGCTGTTAGTGCAGGTAAAACGCACAGCTTAACCCTAATCCCACTGGGTGGGGGGGGGGGGGGCCTTTTTGGCCCCCCCATGTCGTTTTTTTTCGACGTGCATCTAGACCGTTTGGAATTTCACGTTCAAACTTCATGACTATTTTCTCTCAAGTCTCCCGCATGTTTTGATATATAATTCACCCCGGTCGGACCTGTAGAACTGATTTTAGAGGTCGATAATTGCTCGTCCGTCACAAAAAAATGTAATTTTTGTACTGGTTTCTATGTAATTCCTATATCCGATGCCATGCAAACTCCAAATCTGTTATAATTGTATCCCCCGAACCACTTCGGGGGATACTATGGATTTGGCCTCGTCGCGCCGCCGCCGCCGCCGCCGCCGCCGCCGCCGCCGCCGCCGCCGCCGCCGCCGCCCGCCGCCGCAGAGATTTTCTTGTGAACGCTCTACAGGTCCGAGTTCTTGTCCGATCATTTTCTAATTTGGTATGAAGGTGTATTAAGGAAAGAGGATGAAGCCTATTGATTTGGTGTGGGGCGGAGTCCTGGTTGCCATGGGTAACCATGATATAAAGAAATAGTTAAGATTACCTTGTGAACGCTCTACAGGTCCGAGTTCTTGTCTGATCATTTTCTAATTTGGTATGAAGGTGTATTAGGAAAGAGGATGAAGCCTTTAGATTTTGGTGTGGGGCGGAGTCCTGGTTGCCATGGTAACCATGATATAAAGAAATAGTTAAGATTACCTTGTGAACGCTCTACAGGTCCGAGTTCTTGTCCGATCATTTTCTAATTTGGTATGAAGGTGTCTTAAGGAAAGAGGATGAAGCCTATGATTTTGGTGTGGGGCGGAGTCCTAGTTGCCATGGTAACCATGATATAAAGAAATAGTTAAGATTACCTTGTGAACGCTCTACAGGTCGAGTTCTTGTCCGATCATTTTCTAATTTGGTATGAAGGTGTATTAAGGAAAGAGGATGAAGCCTTTTGATTTTGGTGTGGGGCGGAGTCCTGGGTTGCCATGGTAACCATGATATAAAGAAATAGTTAAGATTACCTTGTGAACGCTCTATAGATCCGAGTTCTGTCTGATCATTTTCTAATTTGGTATGAAGGTGTATTAAGGAAAGAGGATGAAGCCTATTGATGTTGGTGTGGGGCGGAGTCCTGGTTGCCATGGTAACCATGATAACCATGATATAAAGAAATAGTTAAGATTACCATGTGAACGCTCTACAGGTAATACTTGAGTCATTTGAAAACTTACTTGACATTAAAATAATGTTTTTTAAACTGAATGAGATATATGATTCTCTAGAGACTCTAGTACACTTGAATACTGATCCCCCTATAATTGATAAACAAATCCAAGTATAACACCTTGTTCAAAACCCTAAACAATGACGATTGGCTGCAATTGTTTTTAACTGCTGCATAATGTAGAAGCCTGTTACATATGCCAATATTAATGAGCTCCGCAAGTTAGCAAAGGCCTCGCCGCTGACGCGGCTCAGTCCAGCGATCACTGCTGTAAGCGCACATCGCCTTGTCTATTAATCAGACCCTGCTCGGAGGACAAACAGCGCGCGAGGCCTTGCCCAAAGGCTACTGCCAGCCTAGTAGAACAACGTACACCACCAAACTTGTTCAGTTCACAATATTACAACCCACAAAAGTGCAATGCAATTGGTTCGGGGGATACATGTGCTCGGCTGCGCGACCCGCCGAGCGCGCAATTTCTAGTTGTTACTTTGAATTATAATTTGTATTATTTCTTTGTTATTAGTTGAATTCATACACTTCAGAGATAAATTCTTCTTTAAATCCGGGGAATACTAATTTGCATATTTATGCAAATTAGTGATATATTTTATCACCATAAAAAACATGGATATGATGAATAACATCATTTGAAAGTATTTTTACAGAAAACCTGAAGAAATCCTGTAATTTCTTTTTGATTTTAGATGAAAATCACAATTTTTTCCCAAATTCGTCAAAATTTGCATATTCAAAATTTTAATTAATTGTAAAAAAAAAAAATAATGGTCCAATTTTTTTTTTCTTCATATTCTTATTCTACTTGACTTGTTTACTTGTTTTGACTTGATGTACGTGTGTGCAATTTCAAGTCGATCGGTCCATTCGTTGCCGAGATTTGAGGGGGGGCCAAAACAGCCCCCCCCCCCCCCCCCCCCCCCTCCAGTGGACTCAAGTGACCAAAATAACCCAGTGGGATTAGGGTTAATAGAGAGCCACTTTCCAGAGGATACGGTCTTACTACATGTACATAACACGTTTTCGAACTCGGGATTCCATTGATCGGAAAGCGTGCGATCTACCAATTTAAGTATGATACAGGATTGAGAAAAATAGACCCAGACGATAACCATTTAAAATATAATAACTTATAAAATTATCTTCTGAAGTCAATCCTTGTTAAAATAACTTGCAAGGTTTTTACTGAAACTCATGAGGCGTAATTAGTCGTATTTACAATCCATTAGACATGGGATAGTACAGTTTTGGTCAACCAAAACTTACACCACAACATTACAAACTATTCTGTTATCATTCCACCATGCCCGAAAGGTAGAAATATTTACAAACGGCCAAGTTAGAATGCTGTTATCATTAAAAAAGCAGCGGTTAAAACACAAGAGGGCGCTCTCTGAAAACATTTGTTTCTACCATTTTTCATTAAAAAATTGTGAATATGTTTTGTTAAAATAATGATTCAATAGAGAGATAATTAACAACTATATAAAAACCTCTTTGGTATATTTTTGAAAAAGTGTAGGCGTTTTACAGATTTTTTCTTAAATTGCTAAATAAATGTGGGATCCCACATTTATTCCAATCGGATATAATTATTGATATTTCAGCCCTTCCTACGGTAAACCGATTTTGGCTGGAAATAAAGTTTATCATTAAAATTACATGCTTGTTCAAATTCTACACTTTGTTTTTCATTACCTCACAATCAAATATTTCTTGAAGCGCCCTCAATACCAAAACTGAACTATCCCTTCAACTAGAGGGGGATTCTGCATAGAAGGGTGTCATGGAAAAAGTGTAGGCGTTTTACAGATTTTTTCTTAAATTGCTAAATAAATGTGGGATCCCACATTTATTCCAATCGGATATAATTATGGATATTTCAGCCCTTCCTACGGTAAACAGATTTTGGCCAAATAAAGTTTATCATTAAAATTACATGCTTGTTCAAATTCTACACTTTGTTTTTCATTACCTCACAATCAAATATTTCTTGAAGCGCCCTCAATACCAAAACTGAACTATCCCTTCAACTAGAGGGGGATTCTGCATAGAAGGGTGTCATGGTCAGGGGAACGTTACGTCACCAGTGATCAGGGGTAGTTATGCAAAGGTGAATCACAAAGGGTCCTCGTAGCTAGCTGTTCTGAATTGAATTGTTATAATAAGTAAATATTTTTCAAAAATTGTTTGAGGTATTGTGTGGATTCGGATAATGTTACCGACTGTGCTTATGATAATGTTTATTGCTGCCAGCACGACGTTACAAATTACATTTTGACAAATAAAGACAAATATTTGTGTGATTATTACCATTTTGAATTTGTTGAAATCTCTTAACTTTGAAATAAATTTCTATTTCATCAGGTGAAACTCGACAAATTCCAGTGGCTGTTCATCCCCATCAATGTGGACGACCATCACTGGATACTTTTATGTGCCAATCCAGTAAAGAGGATGGTATCTCTTCTGGACTCTGTGCATGGAAAAGACAATGCCAAGTACCTTGAACAGTTCAGGTGAGTTAATTTTGATATTACAACATATACCAAATTTGACAAAGTATATCCATATATACTTGTATAATCAAAATGGATAATAATGCATCATATTGTTTACAGTATGCATGACTACGACATAGTCATATTTTAATAACTCTACTTCTACGTTCGCAATGACGTCCTGGCCTAGCGGTTAATTGAAGAGTAATCTATGTAATGGATGAAACAGTCGGAATAATGACAAATACGGGGACATTGATCTTCCAGCTCGAGCATTGTGATAGATCTATGATCAACCACGAACCAGTGTCTAAATAGAATATGAAGAAAAATTTAATTACATGTAACATATCAAATCAATCTTCATTCTTAATTCTGGAGCTATGGAGCTGACACATAATTCTCTGGTTGATGAAAGTTAATAACTGTGCCAGTCGTTGGATTATTATCTTTTCAGAACAGTACATTATGAAATTGGCAAATATGCTGATTAGAGACCTTTTCGTATCCCATACGACTATTATCAATGATCTTGTAATACATAGAATAGTTACTGGTCAATCCATATGTAAAGTGGCGCCGGTTTAAAGGAAAGTTTCTTCCCTCATGCCGAGTTTTGAAATAAGGAGAAATTTGAAAGGAAGATTTTATGTTTGTCTTAATTTTAATACAAAAGGAACTATACGGTTCGTCGAAGTGAGGCTACGGGAGAGATGGCGGGCCAATGGATGGAGGATGGACAGTTGCGGTCAGCAATGCAGACTGACGGGTTCTCATGTGGAGCATTTGTGTTGCTGGTAATTTGTTATAATAATTTGACATTGTCAGATGGTGTAGCTAGTTTGTTGAGATGAAATAAATTTCCTTAAAGAAGAATACAACGTATTTTGGGACTTATTCCATAGTTGATGACTTATAAACTAGTTCTGGAGAAATAAACTCCATGAAAATAAACATAGTAGAGATTTTATGCTTATTTTCTGATGCCAAATCTCACTTAGCAGCCAGTTTACGCCGCCAAAATCAGCAGCATGATTGACACTTCATCGGCTTACGTAAACTAGAGAATTTATAGCTCTGTGTCATGTACAGAGACTATGGGGTGAAGTTCCTTAAGATGATGTCACACCAATAGAGGGCAGCATAATTGATTTTTGGCGATTTAAAAGGGGCGTTCCCTAACTAATTACCCCAATATTGATTGATTTCATGGGAAATGACTGCCAAATTATTTTCCTTGAGAAAAAATTTCATATAGAGAGCCTAATTGTGAAGGCTATCTAGAGGCTATAGTTCCTTGAATGAGCTCGCCCTGCAGGCACTAGTAAATGATTTGTTTAATTTTTAAATTTTTAAATAATAGTGCAAAATTTGCGTCAGGCATACCATGCATACAGTTGTTCTAAAATGAAATCGTAACTTCAGTTGCATAAAGAATTATATATTCCCTGATATACCAATTGTACTGAATTGCTTTCCAAGATGTCAAAATAATTACTGTCATCCAGTTCTTCTTGATAACTACACTATAATTTTGTTATGGTTGAGAGTGACTATATCTTCCATTAAAAAATTAAGCTCATTTGGCCCTGTTCTTTACAATATTTAATTTAAGTCAATGTAACAAACTATAAACCTGAAACAATTAATCACCATTTACCTGATTATTTATATAATATAGATAAGTAATGATAATAGATAATGACAGGGCTCCACACTTACCTTTTTCGTCAGTGGCACAGTGAATTTATTTATTCCCCTTTTCTGGTGGCCCAAAAGAAAATTTGACTGTCCCCAAAATTTCATTTTATAAGTAAACTTTTTACTATGCAAATATCACTCTTTCCTGATCAAACCAGTGCTTATAGATGAAGCACTGGTTTTCTAATTTTGTCATTGTCTGTATTTTTGCTGGCCCAAAGTGCAATTTCACTGGCCTCGGGCCAGCGGGCCAGTGCCAATGAAATTTTAAGGTATGATTGCTAGGTCCGCCTAGGTCCAGTAGAGCATAGTAAACAAATATACCATGCACTGAGAGCCTCTAGTTGAAATTATGGATTCCGAGGTGACAGGAAAAGCACTATGTTCTGAGGGTCGTAGACCCGAAGAACATAGTGTTTTTTCTGTCACCGAGGAATCCATAATTTCACTAGTGGCTCGAAATAGTGCATGATATATTTGTTTTATATCCTTCGCATAATGATAATCATCACAAAAATAAATGATTTCAATTAAATTAAAGTATAATATAAAAGGAAAACAAACCATTGATCATGGAACCATCCCTGCACTAACTATGTTCTGTTTGTGACACTGACCCCCTTTGCGCAACAGTCCTAGCGCAGCCATTCATGGTTACGCGCATTAACAACTAATGCGCACCCAAATGCAAAACGCGCGCATCAAAGTGAATAATTGACCCGCTTTACATGTATACGTGTAATTGAATGGGGAAAATAGTTAATCGTACATTACACATACAGCACCGCACACCGCTGATTGTTGAATGACGAATTAGTGTCACGACCACAGAAGGACAACGATGCACAAATGTGCACCATTGTCGGAATTGTTAAATTCGAATACCGCTACGTTATACATGAAATGCATCTCTAGAATATTCTTTGGAATTTATTGATATTCACGGGTGAAAATATTCTGTATTTTTGTTTTAATTACTCTTTGGGAAATCTCGTCGAGAATCTTTCGCCAGCTAAAACAAGACCTCTGCTCGCATGGAAGTTTTATAACACGCATCTCTATGGGCTCAATATGATCACCCGGCGTCCGACGTCATTCATGGAATAGCATTTACTATTCCATGAATGACGTCACGCATAGCACATTTTTCTCCATGGGCATTACTATGTTTGGTCACATGATGCTATGTAGACCAATCACTGAACAGGATTTCATTCATGTAGGATATAATGTATATTATACAGTTTGCACTAATTACAACATTACAACATTATTGTTGCCCATTGCTGGAATTATAATAAATAATGTTACAACACCATTTAAGTGCATGTACTAAAATTACGTTATTTTCTTTTTCAATTTGCAGAATGCACTTGCTATCACAATGCAAATCGATCCCGCATCGCTGAGCCAGGAACATGCCATACGTATGCGCAACTATGTTCTACAGGAACTCCTGGAGGCAGATGTGACGTCACCTTCTTAGAGGTCCATTTGCTAGGTGACGTGTGATTAACGTGGGAGGTGGTGTCATTAACGATGTGTGAACATCACACGCCACAAATGACTTAATGTCCGATCTGCAGGATTCAATACTAGTAGTTAAAGTGGACTTCCTCACGATTTCAAGCTTCTAATGATTGAAAGACAGATATTCTAGGTCAATAAACACAATTTTGTATAAATAAAGTATGATTGTGGGTTCTTTTAATTGCCTTTGAAATTCTAATGACACAAATTCGCGAGCGAGCTTGTTCTATCCCATAATGCACCAATTTGTGACATGCGACCCTCACTATGCGCCTATCTATGTGTTTACACTGCAGCGAATGTGTTCTTTTGATCGGACCAATACAATGCTCGATCATGAATAGTTTAGTCCACGATGCGCCACTCAACCGTGCCTTTGAGCATTACTGCATTGTTGAACCGTTTGAAAATACTTGCCTGCCCGAAATTGTAACACGTTTGGCTTTCATTGGAATTTGAATAGACACAAAGTCCTGTAAACGTGGTTATTGAATTTGCTGGCTCTGCATGACCGGCTATTATGAATGACACATGCAGTGATCACAATGCAGTGGCACCGGATTCAAGCCTACTCAAGAAATTGAGCAAAGTGAGGGTGCTACGTAAGGGTCTCATGATTGTGTGCAGTAAATTTAATTATTTCCTCAAGAGTTAATGACAAATCTCTTAGAAATCAACCAAAGAGAGTCAAATCCTGAAAATATTCAAGCACATCCCTAGATTTATTTCCAATATACTGTATTTTGTTTTAACTCGTCCGGAATTCTCCTTTAAGGCAAATTTTATTGGTACAGGGAAACCCAGTTATAACGAGATCTTCGGGACTGCCGACTTTACCTTGTTATAAAGCGGTACCTCATTATAAACGATCTCATACAAGAGCATATTAAAATACACATATTTGAAAAACAAACATCTGTAATACGATCCTCATTGAGTTTCACAGCTTGAACAAAAAAAGAATCGTGGAAAACACCTGGCGGCTTGAAAAAAAAATCATGGAAAACTTTAAATACTGTATCCATGTACTTTGCTCATACATGTACATCCAATAAAATGAACATGCTATCATAATTGTATTGACAGTAAGAATAGTGAACTGTCTATAATTTGGGTCGTATTGTATTCCGTACCATATTTTCTGTCATAATAAATGCATCCTGATCGGGTCAAAATAATTGAACAGAACAATTTGTGAGTTATAATTATTTACTTGTGTATTTCTGCTTGACTTGTTTGATTTTGATTAGTGAATGATAGGATGTGAATATTAGTTATTTGTTGCATAGTAGTTAAAGGGATGCCTGTAAAGTGTCTTAACTCCACAAAAATTACTTGATGTTACTTCTTTCTCTTCTACTGTGTTGCTTAGCTTATGGTAAGAAGAATAAAAAAGGGTTTGATTTGTTCAAATGCCCGAGTATGACGATATATATCATTCAGGGAAAAAAGCGTTAATGAACGGTCATAAACCTCATAAACGTCCGTTGTAAAAGCTGACGCATATTTTTCGCTTTTTTAACCAGGAAAGCAGTGTTCTTTTTCAATGAAACTTTCACACATCATTCGGACATACGTATCTTACAATGATTTTGGTACAGGATTGAAGTCTCAAATGTTATTTGGGAAATATCTGACACTTTACAGGTGCACCTTTAATCGTGGATACGTCGTTTGGAGCACACCTCCATGTCGATGTCTACCTCAGCTCCAGGTCGATAATGAATATTCATATCATGATGTCACGCAACATCACTAGGATTAGGGTTTGGGTGAGTTTGAGGGTTATAATTACAATGAGACCATACTGACCATCAGCGGTGTATGTGGCCTACTGGTCACGCTGTCGACTTCAATACTTGTTTATATGGGTTCCAATCCTCTCATTTCACTATCGACCTGGAGGTGTGCTTCAAACGACGCACCTTTTCACTATCGACGTGGAGGTGTGACCCAAACGAGACACCCTTTAAACATTGTATCAACAAATAAGTTTCACTTCAGCAAGACCACTGAGAAGAAACGGGCGTAGTCTAATAGTTTATGTGGTAACTGCCGACCGACGTAGATTAAAACGAGTATGGGGTGAACACATTTCAGGCGCTTTATAATTCAACAACTTTTTTACTGTGTACATGTACATGTATCCTTATCAAACTGATAATAGAACAAACCAAGATAGAAAGAGGGGAGGGGGGAAGAGAGAGCGTGAGTAAGCACTTTGAATCTTGTTCAGACTAATCTTCATCAGGTGAAAAGATTAGCCTGAATAATGCTTCAAAACGGTGATTATGAGCCAAACACAAGAAGATAAAATAATAATAATTATATACATTATTTAAATATAGCGCCTATCACGATTGATAATCATCTCGAAGCGCTTTACAATTATATTATAAATAAATGCACCCTCTGAAGAAAATGGCATTATTTCTATTCCTTGAAGTTCAGAGGAATGTTGGATATCTGGATGAGGCAAAACATTTTGGACAAGCATGTTCGTTCTTATACCGAGGACTGTTGAGAACTGAAACAAAAAAATGCAGGGCCATATAGGCACATTTAGTTTGCAGGGGGAGGGGGGGGGGGGGGGGGGGGCTGTTTCCCTAATACCATTCTTCCCATTTATCACCTGGCAAGAAACAAATACCAGAATATGATATGGTTTAATTCCCCTGAATATGAGGAGTTTGCCCGAATATGATATGATTTTGCCCCAAAATGACATGGCTGTGTCTGAATAAAATTGTGTAAAGCCCCCTCCCCCCCCCCCCCCCCCCCCCCCCAGCCCACTGCCTTGTACGCCTATAGTATATATGGGGTAAGGGGCACTCATTCATATGATGTCTGGGTCTGTGTCTAAGAATCTTTATGAATATTATCATTATCACTTTATTCTGCATCAAATACAGGGATAGTGAGTTTTGGTATAGATTATTTATTGGTGAGATAATGAAAAACTGAGTGTCAAATTTGAAAGAGCATAATATTTTATTGACGGAATAAACTTTATTTGATCAAAATCGGATCAGAAATGGCTGAAATATCCATAAACATAGCCATTTGTAATAAATGTGGGGCCCCACAATTATTAGAGAATTTTGAACCAGCCGAGTTTATTTTTTAAATGCTTCCTCTTTTAAAGAATTTACAAGAGAGGTTTTTAAATAGTTGTTGATTATGGCGCTAACGAATCACTATGTCAACAAAACATCACATGCACAATATTTTATTTAAAATGGATGAAACCAGTGAGTTTTTAGAGAGTGCCCTCTTGAGTTTTAACAGCTCTTTTTGAATGATAACAGGCTTTAAGTCATTTGTAATGTTTTATTCTTTTCGAGCAGGTTTTGGTTACTGATATTCAGTTTGACAAAAAACTGTAGGCCTACTCTCTTTACCAGAACTCTACAATCCCTGTTAAAACCCCAGTAAGATACAGAATAATTGTAATACATTTATATTATGTCGGCTGCACCTGGGCGAGTTGCCCGGGTTTGGAAATTACTAGGCTCAGACCTTCCTCCCCATATACGCGACCAGGTGCAGTTGACACCAATAAATATAAAGATAATTAACCACAATTAATTAATTGACAATTCTAACAAAAATGATTATGGAAAACAACCCCCCGCCCCCCCCCCCCCCCAAAAAAAAAAAGAAAAAAGTTCTAGTTTTTGTTTATTACTCTAAGAGTCGAAGACTGTGTCTGCCTCTGCTGACCATTTCCACTGAAGTCATATATTTATAAAAGGACACCCCATTTTATAGTTACTGTATTTCTGACTAGTGACCCTACAAACTAAGTCACTTGACTGTGAAAATTATTCTGGCTAGCCGGCTGGTAAGGAAGACTAAACAAGGCATGTTGGTCCGATTGCACAAATAGTTACACAACTCTTATCGGACCTGAATGTTGGCTTCAGACCAATGAGCATCGAGAATTTGTCGAATGACGCGTGATCTCAAGCGAATCGTATATTTTGAGCAACACACCCTAATCAGCGATTCGGTGATTTAGCTCAACAAATCAGCCATAAACATGGCCAGCTTCAGCCCTGACGAGATTGATACGAAGTACGCAGATGTTAGAAAATTATCAGAAGAGGTAAGTGATGATGTATAGAAACCAATTTTGAAAAATAAACGGATTAAATGCAGACGAATACATCTAATTTGATACGTATTTCAATTGTAAAAGAATTCACCAGTCCCATACCTTCAAATGTGTGTGTGTTGTGTTGCGAGCGTATTTACCAAATAAGGTAATGTCGCAGAAGTACGAAGTATTAGCTCAGAAGAACGTTTGTAGAGACATTTAACTTTTATCATTTGCACATTTTTGTTTACATGCTATACAAACGTTTTGACGCAAAGCTATCCATTTTCATCAGACTGTTTTTGCCTACAGAAAACATGAAATAAATCGTACCAGAATTTATTTCTTGACTGTCTTAAGACAACCAAAAGTGACTTAACCACATTTTTACACGATTCAAATCTACTAAATAAATGGTCCAATCAGTTGGACCATTTACACGTAATGACACTAATACACTGGAGATAAGCGTACCGCCCATTCGTACACTGTACCATTCCAACAGTTGAACACTGTTTTAGGACGCATTGCCATTGGTAAGGAAAACGGACGGGAAATAACCATTTTTTCCTACATTTTGCGGTCTTCAAAACAACAGAGTCTGTAATTATTATCAAAGTATATGAATTTATTGTGGATCACATAAAAGAAGGTTTTTATTTTTATTGCCGGTAAATGGAGGGAGAAATCGGCCGAAAAAGGAACTCTTTTCATGTTTTTGTGTAACCTAACCAGGCGCCGTACGTAGTACGGCGCCTGGCATTCTGAGCTGTGTATACCGTGATGGTAACACTTTATAGGCTTTAACGGCAAACACACTTCAACAAAACCATACAATTTCATACTTTAAATAACATATCTCGGTTCATACTTACGAATTATGTTATGCATGGACATCAATAATCCAACTGGTAAAAGGTCTGATGCTCCATTCGTTTGATTTATCCTGAAATTTACTATAAAACTGGCAAGATTACAGAAGTGACGAAAATGGTATCCGAATTTGTTCACTGCATGCAATATCAGGTGATCAAAAACTTGTCGGCATGCAATTTCGCAATGCATCAACCGATCGCCCCGCGCATGCGCTATGCATTGCCGACGAGTTTTCGGTCACCTGACATTGCATGCAGCGAACAAAGACGAAGGAAATAACAGTCATCATCATCATCATCATCAATTTGAGGTAAGTTATCATTCTTTTGCAACAAATTAAATATCAAGCAAGGTAGGTTGAATGTTTAATTCTTGTCTAGAACTAAAAAAAAAAAAATAATAATAGATGGAAAGTTCTTGAAACCACCCGTCGCAAAATTTCCTCAAAATTTGTTAGCGTCTCGTCTTCACAGCGCCGTACTATGTACGGCGCTGATCACAGTTAGTTTTGGTGTTGGATAGTGCAGCGTGCGGCACACATAGGTACATTACAGTAGCATTGTGTGGAGATCAACCTCTTCCGCCTGCTGCACTATCCAAAACATAAACGATATTTGTCGTCCGATTTCTCCCTAAATTTACCAGCAAATGCAAAAAAACTTTTGTTTATGTGATCCCTAAGTCATATACTTTGATAATAATTACCGACTTTGTTATTTTGAAGATTGCAAAATGTAGAAAAAAAACGATTATTTCCCGTCTGTTTTCATAACCGATGCATCCTAACACACAACGTTCAACGGATGAACGGTACAGTGTATGAATAGGCAGTATGGTAATCTCCCGTGTATTACCATATATTGCGTGTAAATGGTCCACCTAAGTGGACCATATACTTTGTAGATGTGGCGTGCGGCACCCCTGGATTATGGGAGCTGCTGCTTGCGGCAGCCCCATGGCGAGGCAGTGTACAAATCACTAAGATCGGTATGCACCCTCATGACACTGCATTTCAATTAGACTGGTATATCACTAATTCTCCTAAATTTCCCCTTTTCTACGGTTCTGTATATTAAATATATCTTAATCGACACTTTGGGTTAGTTTGACATCATCATAATATTCAAAAGTTTACGTATTTCGTGAAAAACTTACCGTATCCTCGCTGTCGAATGTAGCGCAACGTATTCCATATGATAGTGTTGTCGAAGTGTGACCCGGAACCGGAAATTCGTAAATGCATAGAAACGATCTGACAGCCAGCCGTTTTATTTAAATTGAATCGCGACTGTCCATATACAGGCTGCACAATGTGAGCTCTATCTTGAGACGTGGCTAAAATGCCTAAAGTCATTTCTACGTGTACAATGCTGCATATACAAAAGACGCGTGCGTTATACTTGCGCTATTTTTATCTCTAAGTTCTGATTTCGCCATCGCGACGAAACATGTGCTATTCTATGAGAGACCGAATTTCCAACAGATGGGATTTGAGAGCGCATGGTCGATTAATTCAACCGGTGCGTAAGGCGTGCACACTTGGGATGTTATAATCGATATATGAAGGGCCTTTTTTCTCAAAATACTTATTTACTTACGAGTCTCCATCTAAGACTTGGAATAGTTTACCTTCGGATTTAATTACTTTGAATGTGATTGAAACTTTAAATAATATAAATCTGAATGATAATCATCTGACTCGAATTAATTAAATCTGAAGGTAAACTATTCAAAATCTTAGAGCGAGATTCTTTAGTAAATATGTATTTTGAGCAAATATGCCATTCATAATGCTTCATACAATGGACTATAGAGTCAGATGCAATTCGCGCAGCGAGCGGAGGTCAATCCTGCGACGACATTCCGTGAATATACACCCTGAAATTTTGTAAGGTTCAGAAAGGACCGTTTCTGATCGGATTTTGGTCTGAAATCGCAGACAGAGACATCTATAGGACATACAAGGGAATGTGAAAATAAGAGAAAGCAATATTCGACCGATCCAGAGCATTGGTAAGTTGTATTTCTGTGTTGTTTCTACATGTTTCATCAGATTTGTAGCCCATACGTCGCCACACGTCGCAGCGCAGCGGCCATAGGTATAACACGCAGGTAGCGAAAATGTACTCGGTATTTGGTAGTCAACCGCTCTGGGGTCAGCGTGCGGAAGAGGTTGATCTCCGCACAACGCTATGTGTGGGATCATTATCTTTGTAATCCAGAGTCCATTTATTTTAGTTCGAATCACACATACAACCATTGCCATAGGTGGGCATGGTTTGAAAATGAAGGCACACAACAGCAAAAAATGCAAAAATTAACACTTGCAACAAATAAAGTATTAGCAATAAATTTCACCATTACAAACATCAATATTGTATCAGATGCTTACCCAAATGGTTCAATTTTGGCCCCTTTTCTGTAGAAATGTCCCAAAGTTGACATTATCGGAATAAATTTGAAGTAACGTTGACGTTACCGCCATACCAGTATATACAGATCACGTCAAGCATATAGTCGCTGATTTTGCTTATTTTTCACGGGTGGGCGCGGAGGCCGCATGCACAGTGAAAATGTACCATATACAAATTCGGATACGGTGATCGCCGATAGTATCCGAATTTGGATACGCCATGCGAATGATCGGGAAATTGCGTGCGCGCACAAGTGCCGACTCCGCTTGTTTTTCAGCGATAAATGTCGATGTTTCGATGATTGCGGGCGTGCTTCATGCAGTTTTACGGCAGAAGACAGAGGAGCAAGAAAAAAATGGAACTCAAAAGTCCACATTTTGTGAGTACGACATAACATTTTGAGATACAAATTTTGATTAAAAATTCATCAAATATGTCACCACCTATTCATGAAATTAATGACTTTAGATGGTCTGTAATTTTATTTTTATTTGTAAAAAAGTTGTGCTTCAAAAATAGCTTCTACCAGAATTAACACTTGTGTAAGGTAAATGGTTCTACCAGAACCATTTACATTGTAGATGTGGTTCGAATGAGCAAAACAATCAGAAATATCAGAAAAAAATAAATATTTACGTCACCAGTTCCCCTCGACTCTACATCCTGACTGATGGATCCTGTCGAGTACCCAAGTAGAGGTAGAAGTGAAGCATTATTTGTAAACAAAAAATGTTGAATTGCTCATTTCCTGTACTATTATGTATTCTCTCACTTCAGTTTGCTTGGATTGATTTTAAAATTTTTGTTTTCTCTTTGTTATTGTAAAGCACATTGATATACAGTTACATTAACGAAATGCAATATAAAAAAAAATGTATTATTATTATCAAGAAATTATATTACATTGTTCATGTTACATGTTGGTCTAGGACTCCAAGGATGACCCAGAGACAGATCCCTTCAGGTCTAAGTACAAGGCCAGAGCAATCCTGCATGACATCAGGAAGGAACTGGAGAACTCCCAGGATGATGGGAACAACTCCAAGGGTAAATATTCATTCAAACTTTTAGAGTAACGCTAAAAATAATGTATATTTCTTAGTGACCTAGGCCTGGGGGGGGGGGGGTACTCACGTATATTGGGTATACGGGGATGTGCCGCTGAGAAGGGTGACTTTTTCAAGAAAGATCCTTAGACATGGGTCCCCTTTTCATTAAAAAAATCCTTAGACATGGGTCCCTTTTTAAAATTTCCTCTCTTTTATCCGGGATTTTGGGATTTGCCGACGCGAAATTGCAAAAATGTTCAAGCTCGCTACGCTCGCTAAGAGAAACCACAACATTTGCGGGAAATACACAGCGAACATGCAACGCCGGCGAAAAAAAATCCTTAGACATGGGTACCTATTTACAGCAAAAGGACCCTTAGATGTGGGTATGGGTTCGGAGGTCTCAGCCGCACACCCCCGTCCGACTATAATCTGAGTACCCTAGGCTCTGTTGCAGAAAGAGATCTTACTATCGATTGGATCTCTTTCTGCAATGGGTTTGTCATAAGTCAAATCATGCCTTCATTAATCCTCAAATTGTTGATGATTATGTTGGTGCAAGTAAAAGCAGTATTGAATAGCATCATAGCCCCCAAAGAAAAAAAACTTTTACAAAGATTCAAAGAGATATTTTATATTTGATTGCCCAGTTGGATTTATAATTACAAATTTGCAGTAAAATTACTGCTTGGTTGAGATCAAGATTCCAATAAAATAATACAATTCATAAAAGAGTAGAGATTTTAGATGTTAGTAGAGTGAGATATTGTATTGGTGTCATGTTTTTATGTGTCCGCCAACGAAGTGGCCGGAGGCATTATGTTTTCGGGTTGTCCGTCCGTCCGTACGTACGTACATCCGTCCGTCCGTACGTACGTACGTCCCGTTTTTGTTCTCGAGATATCTCAAGAACCGGTTGACGGATCAATTTCAAACTTGGTATGAGTGTACATATGGGGGTGACAATGATCTGAATAGATTTTGGGGGTCATGAGGTCAAAGGTCAAGGTCACATGACTCAATATATGTGCAAAAATGCCTCGTTCTCGCGATATATCTCAAGATCCGGGTGACGGATCAATTTCAAACTTGGTATGAGGGTACACATCGGGGTGGCAATGATCGGATTAGATTAAGGGAGTCATGAGGTCAAAGGTCAAGGTCACAGGACTCAATATATATGCGAAAATGGCTTGTGATGGCAAACTTTAAAGAACTGAATGTCAGATTTCAATCAAACTTTGTACCTGATTGTTTCTTAGGGAGCCAATGTAGCCATCAAAGTTTGGGGTCATATGGTCAAGGTCATAGGATATGAAAAATAAAAAAATAAAAAAATGTAGTGCACGTTATTTTGGGCTCGATATTAAAATCGCGTGATAGCGGAGGCATAATTTTCGACTGCGCGCAGTCGAAGATCCATCTAGTTTTAAATTAGCACATAGAGTACTATTTTAACAAAATAAAGAGAATATTTAAAACTGCTTACTCACTGTGATATATGAATTATAGGGAAACTCAGGAAGGTCCAGAGCTTTCAGTTCTTGTTAACTTCTAATCAGTCAAAGTAAGCTATTAAAGGGGACCACCAGGCAAAGGACAACACATTATTATATGTTTTGGTACCGTTTTGTGATATCAAATAGATACCCAACATTTTGCAAAGGGTTGTGTAATTCATAAATAAAGCAATTAATGTCCACCACTTACGGAACCACTGCTATTTCCTGGTTCCACACGGGCCAAGCATTTGCGAGTGCGCCAATGCTTTCACGCGTATGTCAATAGAATCCCGGATGATTCGTTCGCTCTGCACAGAGCGCTCTGACTCTGCACGCATATAGTCTACGCAATTCAGACCGCATGAACGCATGGTTGAGAATGGTGATGCGTTTTCCAATTATATATTTTTTTCTAAAAACATATTTTTGTGAACTTGTTGAAGGAATGGAATACTAAAGATGGTACCTTTCTATAATAAGAATATTATTTTTGGGTGGTGGTACCCTTTAACTCCATGGCCCTGTTGCGGAAAGAGATACATTCGATTATAAGTTACAATTTACTGTAATGATTGGTTGAAACGCGCACATTTTCTGACTTACAATTACAATTAATTGTAACTTACAATCAATTGTATCTCTTTTTGCAACGGGCCATTGAGTGGCAATGTCACATATTCACACTGTGTGTTTGTTTTGTATGACATGCACATTCTATAAATTCAAGTCTAAGCTTCTTAGCCAGGTCAGAGCAGCATCTGTTGTCTGATGAATCCCTCAAAGCTATCAGGGAAACATCGGAGAGGGCAGTCATTTACCATGTGCTGCACTGTCTGGTCTGGATTCCCGCAGTCACATGCAGGGCTGTCTTTCATTTTCCATCGATGGAGATGATGGGCTGACCTTGCATGGAGTGTTCTTATCCTGTTCAGAGTCACGTATTGCTGTCTGGGGAGGTTGAAGCCTGCTGGCTCTGACGTAGGGTCCTGTACAAGGTCTTGATTAGGGAAGTCGGATTCTGCCCAGAATTTGCGCCATTCTCCTTTTTAGGTCGAACTCTTCTAGAGACTTCGCAGAAGACCAAAAGGGTGTCTGTGATTTAAGGCGCATGTTGGGTAGGTTCCCTAGGTCCTCATGGATTGGTAGGTCTGGGTTAATACACACAAATGCCATAGACCTGTAAATCCCTGGAACTCAAAGTGTTAAATGTTACCTTTCTTTGTTGGTGTAGAGCTGCTGTTCCGACTGGCCCTGATCCAGTACCAGCTAGGAGTCAACTTTGTTGAGACGGAGGAGACTTCTTCTGGTCATGAGCACCTGACCAAGGCCAATGACATCACGAAGGAATACAGACAGGATCGTAGATGTGTGTCCATAGCACTCAACACATTGAACCAGGTCAGTTAACAGGGATGCAAGTTTTCCAGATTGATGTGGAATTCCAGATTTTTTGTTTACTTTTCCAGATTTGTTTAAATCGGAAAAAAAGTATTGTATTATCAAATTGTTTGAGAAGTCGACCCGAAGAACAGTATGTGGCATGAAACTGTGTTTTAAACGTATAATCTGTATTTAAAAATGAAATGTTCAACTTTTCTTTCTATGAGCAGTATGTTTAGTTAGTACACAACTTGCTCGCTCATGATCATTGTCCAGATTTTGTTTGTGCTGCTACTGAGAAAAAATGTATTAGGATTGTTTATAAAGTATAATGAAATTGTATTTATCTAGAGTAAGTTAAAATATAACCAAATGTTTTAAATTGGTTAAATCTGTTAAATGTTTTGTATATACATGCAAGTGAAATTAAGCTTGAATACCCATGCTTTTTTTTCTCTTAATAATTGACATGGACATTGATAATTTAATTTCTTACTCTTTTCCAGCTGGCTATTCTGTGGAGTGCAAGAAGAGATTATGCAAAATGTATGATATTTCTCAAGGTAAGAATGACCCTTGTTTCTTTTGTTCTTCATAATAAGTTTGGTATTCTAAACAGTTCTTTACTTTATACCAAACAGAAAGAAGATATACACATAAATGTACACATTTCAAGATACACAAGCATATTGACATGAAAATAAACTTGTATATTTACACATAATTCTACTGTAACCATTACTATAAAAAGGAAGAATTATGAGTTTGATGAGAACAGATGTAGGACGAAGCAAAAATTGATTCAAGGTTTTCAATCTTTTCTTATTATTTTGGTTCAATATATTTTCATATTTTCCTCCCTGTGTGTTTTTGTCATCAGGAAGCTCAAGATGTGTTCAAGACCTTCAAGAAAGAGGTCGGGTCTTCCCCGCACACCGTGCATGAGTAAGTATCATGTCACCAACATGGGAAATATTATAGGGATCTAGTAACTTTGTTGGCATGTGTAGAAAGTGATAAAATGGTTGGTAAAATGTGTAGTTTTGTGATTTGATATGTCCTCTTGAGTATTGTGTGAAAATTTCACGTTAAATGGATGTGAGATTGGGCCGAGTAATGAGTAAAAATGCAAAGTGATATTCCCTAACTTATTCCACTGACTTTGAACATGGTTTTGATTATCCAGTGGATAATTAACAATCCAAACACTTCAATCATTTTAACGAAAGGGAAATTTGAAAAAAACAAAATCAGTTACATGCTTCTATTGGTTATTATACGAATACAACATGGTATGAGAGGACCATTTCATATTGCAAGTTGGGTAAAAGCATATGAACATATGTCTCTTGATATATCGGAATGGAAAGCATACTTATTGTGGAAAGTGAGCTGATCCTCAGCCCATTTCCTCATGAGTTATTGTCATATGAGAAATACATCATTTTAATGATACCATTTCCATTTTGTAACCCCCAAAATAAAAACAACAACAACAACAATGATAAAAAGAAATGGAGATGGGACTAAATCCTGGGAAAGAACTTCTCTAGAAATATGGGAATGTACAAACACACACTTTTTTTTATGGAAACAGATGCAAGAAGAAGTAACGGAGATGTGTGAAAAATCAAAGCTCATTTTATTCTTCTGCTATCATAAGCCAAACAAGCCAACTGTGAAAGCTCCAAATGATTTTGGTTGAATTTGACAAGGTTAAACTAAGGATCAGTTTAGGTAATACAAATTTTGTTCCTAAAGACGTTTTCCCAAGTGTAAATATGATAATTAATGTTAGGTTCAGGGTTTACAACTTCAAAATTGTCTGTTTATGTTGCAGGTTATTTTCATCTGAAGGCAACGAGGCGTCGGAGCATGAGCGGGAGAGACAGTTTGAGAACTGCTACACACTGACTCTCTACTACCTTGCACAGGTCTATGAGAAGGAGGAAGAGAAAACACTGGTAAGAAAAGCAGTCTTGAAATGAGACTAGATTCATAGTTTCAGGGCTTGACATTCAATAATGATAGTAATAATCATAATAATTTGAGAACTGCTACACACTGACTCTGTACTATCTAGCTCAGGTGTATGAAAAGGAGGAAGAGCAAACACTGGTAAGAACATTGAATTATGAATCAACAAACCAACCACTCAATTATAACTAGAAGCCCCACTTCATGCGCGCACAGTCGCATGTCTTATATACTTTGTAGTATGGACAAGAGAACTGCTACACACTGACCCTCTACTACCTAGCACAGGTGTATGAAAAAGAGGAAGAGAAAACACTGGTAAGAACATTGAATTATGAATGAGCATACCAATCACTCGTTTATAACTAGAAGCCCCACTTTATGCGCGCTCAGTCACATGTCTTATATATATACTTTATATCTCTTGTCACATCTAGCCGTATATTTCCTCTAGGGTAGCACTAATAATGAAAATAATAAATGTCTTTGAAACCAATATCAACTTTTTCGACTGACCACTGGAGGCTGCCATGTTTTCCAACGGTACCGCATGAAACGTCATCTGAGCGTGCACTAGCAAATTTGCGTTATGTAACAGCTGTTATGGAATCTGCTGCTATGTCAGTTGTTACTTAACCCCCTTTTGTTAGTGCAAGGTCAGATGACGTTTCATATGGTACTACTAGAAATTAAGGGAATTATGCACTTATCAGTAATAGTAAACTGTTCAGTTTCAGGTACCAAGAGCTCTTCTGAGTAGGCCTAGAGTTCTTGCTGCTTTGGTATGGATCTCCTCGACATGGACTTCCATCTTAAATTTTAGTATTTTGCTGTCTTCATTGCTTCACTGCCACTCTTGTTCTTGTATTTGCAGGCTGCCAAGTACTGCCATATGACTCTACAGAGACAGCTAGAGACCAACCAGTATGATCCCATAGACTGGGCACTCAACTGCGCTACACTATCCCAGTATTACATCACTCAAGATGACTACACACAGGCCAGACATTGTTTGGGTTAGTATTAGCAATAGTACCTCCTTGGTATTAGTTTCTTTATTCCATCTTTTTTATGTATTTTTGTCCAGTATAACTCTATTATTGTTTTTAAAAATCTTTTTCATATTTGAAAAAGATTTACCATGAAAATGAGGGTGAATTAGCTGTACATTTAAAAATGTAACCCATCATTTAATAGTGCGGTCACAACTTCCTCATAAAAACCTTGCAGTAAGAGCTATGTAATGCATTTTTTTGTGAAATGCAGTGTTTTCTTATGCACAATGTTAATGTTAATTCTTGTGCAACTGATATTTTATTGGAGGCCAACAACAACCTGTTTGTGTCCGAGTCAAAGTGAGACGACTTGATGGTTTGAGAGGAGAATATTTTAGTGAACAAAGCATATATTTTATGTACATAAAATATAATCATTTCACTCTTTGAAAACCCTTTGTATGTGCAGCTATTTCACCTCGCATCTTCTCCGATGCAGAGAACAAGCCAATCACAGAGTCTGAAATGGAGCTTGATGACATGAAGGCTTGGGAAGAGAATGTTTAAATTTATTCAAAGCATATAATATATGTACATTTTTGATGGTTTTCTTTTACATTTACAAGTTTGTTTATTTAAACAAATTTCATTCTTTGAAAACTCTTTTGTATTTGCAGCTAGCTCGACTCGCATCTTCTCTGAGGCGGAGAACAAGCCGATCACAGAGTCTGAGATGGAGCGGGATGACATCGAGGCGTGGGAGGAAAACATAAAGAGTCGCAAGGCAGACATCAGTCGCTGCTGGATCAAGTACTGCATCTGTCTGCTCCAGTACTCAAAGTGAGTTCTGGGCAATGCTCAATAAAATATGAGGTGCCATGGGCTGCAAGATCTAATCATGACTCCGAAGGAAACAGTTTGCTTGTAAATCAGCTTGTCGGCAAAGGCCAACTGTTTAATGAAGACCACATTTTCTGTATCCCTTAGTTGGTCTAGCTAGACATTTTTGCCTGTATGGTCAGGACATCCAAGTATGCACATTTTATTGGCAGCCATTTTGAAAATTGGTTCGCAGACTTGGATGCCCTCTTTTTTTACCCATAAAAATGAAAGGGTTTCGAAAACTGGACCAAATAGATCAAAATTACATTGAGTAATCTCTAAGCGAAAACATGTACAGTATACTTCAGAATTTTGAATCAACTGGTATGCCAATCATTATGAAAATTAATAAGTTTCTTTTCAAAATGATGTGATGAAAGTTAGATGCGTGAACCTTGATGCCCCAATCGTACTATTAATTCTATCTGTTATCTTACAGAGACCAGGAGAATGAACCAAGCGCATCGGGCGGTGCCAACCACAATGCAATAGCGCCCTCTACCAATCAGGATGAGCAGACGGTGGAGGATGACGATGTGGACAAGTTGGCCGAGCGCTTCGAGTCTCTGGAGCTGACATCGCTGGAGGGGCAGGTGCCAGACAAGGTGGTGCAGACGTTTGATGAGGTACGTTGCAATCTCTCTTCTTCTTCCCAATAGCCCGGTCACATATCAACGGATTGCGTAAACGGACGTCAAACGGAGAGCTAAATTTTCCATCCCTTGTCTCCGTTCCTATGCGTTTCTTGTCCATTCCTTGTCCGGTGATGTACGTTGTTCTATGATTTGTACATAAAGCAATGGAGGCGACTTTCATCACCGGATAATTTCATTTCGCAAATTTTCTATTCGTTGGGCATTCGTTTCCGCTATCCGTTGATATGTGACTGGGCCATAATAAACTGCCTCCTTCAATGCTGAAGATTTTCGCAGTTATTCTAGTTGTGATGTCAATGAGGTTAACACCCTACTCTTTTTGAGAAGTAGACTAGGTTCTTAGCGTGCATGAGGTGCGACTGTCTCATACACTCGACCTCCATTTTGCCATCCTATCAGAGGGACAGAGTGTTTTCCGTGAATCCTTTTCCTGTCTAGTGAGGCAGTGCCAAGTATGAATGACACTTAGTCACTGACCATTCAACAGTTAAATCATATCAGATATTTAGGTTTCAGGTTTATTCAAATTAGAGAAGATATTTCGCGAGAATGTTCTAAATACAGGCAAAAATACATTCAATCTAGGACTATAATAATATGTATGTGGATAACTGATACAGGTGCCAGACAGGGTTGTGCAGATATTTGATGAGGTACGTTGAAATTCATCTAGTGAGGGAGTGAAAAGTTTGACACTTGGTAACTAACTATTTAAAAGTAAAGAACCATATCTGATATTGAGGTTTTTAGCTAACCATTTTTGTTCACAACGAAGAAAAAAGCAAGCTAGGACTTTATGTACATGTGTAAAAGTGGAAATCGGCTGTTTTGCTCTTTTTAGCTGTCTCCTCATTCTCATAATTTGTATTAATTGTGTGGTTTTTATTGCAATTGATGTTCTTTGTCATTGTATTTGATAAAATTGTGAATAAATGATGAATTAAATTCAATGTATATTCTAAACCCATGTAAATGGTTGAATGTTCTCCATGTTTATGTTTGTTTATTCAGGCTCGTTGCCTCTTCCTGCCTGCTCAGAAGTGGATCAACGAAGCCAAGGAGTACTACGTCCTAGATGGTCACGTGTCGGATCACATTGACATTGTCAAGGTAAGTGGATCATTGAAGCCAAGGAGTACTATATCCTAGATGGTCACGTGTCAGATCACATTGACATTGTCAAGGTAAGTGGATCATTGAAGCCAAGGAGTGCTATGTCCTAGATGGTCACGTGTTGGATCACATTGACATTGTCAAGGTAAGTGGATCATTGAAGCCAAGGAGTACTATATCCTAGATGGTCACGTGTCAGATCACATTGACATTGTCAAGGTAAGTGGATCATTGAAGCCAAGGAGTACTATATCCTAGATGGTCACGTGTCGGATCACATTGACATTGTTAAGGTAAGTGGATCATTGAAGCCAAGGAGTACTATATCCTAGATGGTCACGTGTCAGATCACATTGACATTGTCAAGGTAAGTGGATCATTGAAGCCAAGGAGTACTATGTCCTAGATGGTCACGTGTCCGATCACATTGACATTGTTAAGGTAAGTGGATCATTGAAGCCAAGGAGTACTATGTCCTAGATGGTCACGTGTCCGATCACATTGACATTGGTCCGATCACATTGACATTGTCAAGGTAAGTGGATCATTGAAGCCAAGGAGTACTATGTCCTAGATGGTCACGTGTCAGATCACATTGGCATTGTCAGGGTTAGTACAAAAAAGCAACATGTCTTTTTTTCATGAAAATAGAAAATAAATTTTTTTAAATAAACTTTTTTATGCCTCCGCCAACAAAGTGGCCGGAGGCATTATGTTTTATTATGTGTTATTTTTTTATTGGTCAAAGATGACTGTGCTCATAAAAATTTGTGAAATGGCATAGGCATCCACTTTGACTGCGGGCAGTCGAAGATCCATCTAGTTTTTTTTATTGGAACACATGTGGATAGTGGATATAAAAACAGAAAAAAAACATCTGTGAAATAAATTACATTTTTTTCAGCTTACGATTTGTCAATTTGAACCAAGAAGCAAAACAGTGAAACAATTTGTATCTCTTTGTCTCTGTGTAGGATAACAGTCAGCTGTTCAAGCTACTAACACATTTTGAGATTGACTTTGAGCGGCGATGCAAGATGCACAAACGGCGGATCGACATGCTGGCAGACATGTTGGATGGCCTGAGCAGGCAACACTTCCTGCTCATCTGCAGGCAGCTCATGTTTGAATTGGCTGAAACTTACAGGTTCGATTTCAAGTTCAAGTTTATTTCAATTCAAATCCATAAAAACACATTTTATAAAAGTATAATATACAGATCATCTACAATATAGAAAACTGGGAACACACCCAAAAAAGAAAAATGTTTACAAATATACCAGAATTAAAGAATTTAATTTCTAGAAATGAATTGGGGGAAACTGCAAATAAAACTGTAAGGTTCTGCCGATTTTATTTGATTTGTTTGATTGATTGATTTATTTCCATATTTTCAATAACATAATAATATAAACATGATCAAAATAAAAATATATTGACATTTCTTTAATATTTAAAAAAAAACATAATTTAACATATTTGATATTCGAAAAAATGTATAGATATGTAACAGCCAACACTTTCTGCAGTCAACTAATATTTGAGTTATTTTTCCAGATATAGGGGTTGCTTCTACTTTAAAAAACACTATTTGGGTTGTTAGGACTACTAGCAAGCTTGCGTCTGGGTAATGGATTTCGATATCTTGTAATAAAAATGGTTTCTCCTTCACGATTGTTCTATTTTTAGTGAGATGATGGACTTGAAGATAGCACTTGCAGAAATCCAGAGGAAAGCACCATCACCAAAAGCAGTGGCCAAGATCAACTCATTGTGAGTACAGTCAAACCTGTTTTAGTGGCCACCTGTCTATAGCACCCATCCTGCCTATAGAGGCCACCAAAGGTGATCCCATGCAGAGAAGAACAATGTTATAGAACCTGTCTTTACACGTCACATGTGTTCAGTAACCACTTTTTAAATTTTTGTTTTCTTCCAATTGGTAAAACCAATGTGTTTAATAAGTTTCAAGATCTACCTTGAGTAGGAGTTGTGGTGCATTTTTCTTTAAGATAATGGAATAAGATTCAAAGGTAAATTTTGTAAACTAAAACCAAGTTTTAAAGTAAACATTAATGATTGCATTTATTGTAAGCATGGTAGATTAAAAAAAAAAAAAAAATAATTTGTTTATATTTTAGTGATTTACTTTGTGAGTCGTCATACTTTGTTTTTATCTTTTCAGATGCAAGAACAGCTTAAACTTTTACAAAGAATTCCTTGGTAAGTGTAATTTTGGTAATTTACCCTTCAAAGAGTTTTAAATGATTATCCTTACGGTTAATTGCATATAGTGTATAGACTATTTATTTATTGCTTCTGAATGTTTATTGTTGTAAAATGTAATCATTCTTAACAAATTTAAATTTGTATTTGTTTCACTCTAACACAGTGGAGACATGCCATATAAAGTTTCAGTTGTGTTTGTTCTATTATGGAAACAACATAACTGTAAGCTTAAATTTGATTTCAAATTTGTCTGAACCCATACTAGCCTCTCTATCAGTTGTGAGTATACAGAGTAGTCTCACTCATGCTATCCCATACAGCCCTGCATCTAAATGTATTAAAAACATCTTATTTAATTTTGTATTCTTAACTCGCAGAGATATCAAGTATTTGTTATTTGGTGCACCTGGGGGTGTTTCTCAAAGATCCCAAGTCAAACTAAATATCTCATTTACTCCAGGCACTCATAGTTCACTTTCAATCTCTTTGTCCACTTTCCTCTCTATGAAGACTCAACGAGGAACCACGAAGGGAAACTGCCAGAGACGTATGAGGCTGACGTTGTGCGACCGGTCCTAGTGGCTTACTTCTGCATGGGAAGATTGTGAGTATCATTATAGTCAGGGCTCGACACTAGCACTTGCCCGCTTGCCCGGGGGCAAGTCAAAATTGGTTTCAGGCTAGTCAAATGTCATAAATTGTCTAGTTTGCTTGCCCGATCAGGCAACTTAATAATTGTTCAACTACAAGAGAACGATATAATGTGTACATGTGGTAAGCTCATCTGGAAGTAAGAGGGCATGTCAATTTTATGTCGGGGGAAAGTACAATTTTATAATGTACAACTTTACTTGCCCGAATGGGCCAGTACAGAAAACAAATTTAGCATGGAGGCTTGAGCGTCGGTTGTGAAAGAGAAGGGATTTTTTCTTGTGTGAGCCCGGGCCCACTTGTAGCTGTCCCATTTCTCTCTTTTCCTTCACTTCTCCTTTTATTATATAATTTTGTATTGTTTGTATTTTGTAACAGATGAACAACTTGTTTTAAATGATATTTATTTAAACAAAAAATCAACCATAATCTTTGCAAAAAAATTAATATTCATTCATATATTGACATTATTTTCATCATTGTCTGTATTTAATATCGTTCTTGTGTCTGGTTTCTCGCAGATATTCCAAGTTCATCGTCCCCCATCCAGGGGGGAGGTTGGAGAACTTGGAAAAAAGGTGAGTAGAGGGTCTGTTGTAGAGAAGACGAACATCAGATAAATAATATAATTCAATTCAGTTTATTTAACCATAAAATGAAAATACATGTACATACAAATGAGTAACATGATAAACATAATATGGTAAGGTCACCCTTAGAAGCAAATTGCTTGTGGTGGGGCCTTAAAAAGAAAAACAAACTACACATAAATTGTACAGTTTAAATGCTTTAAAATAACATGATACAAACACACATGCATGCTCACACATACACTAATGGGGGAGCAAAGGAAAATTGATTGTTGTATGCCTTGAACCAGAGACCTCCATATTACTGGACTAGTGCTCTACCAACTGAGCTATCACAGCCGTACATTGATTGTCTGACCATAATTTCAATTCATTTAATTTCAGTTTATACAAACCCTAAAACAAAATAACAAATATAAAATGGCAGTTTCACAATTATATATGGTTTTGGACCCCATAGAAGCAGGAGCTTGTAGATTGGGGCCCTTACACCAATGATGCAAATGATAAGCAATATGGTTGGTTGTTCCTCATTCACTGTTTACGCACATCATTCACCCAAACACACAATGGGCACCGGAACGCTTTTCAATTGAATTCTAAGACAGTTTAATTTGAATGCTTTGTTTCCCTGTTTTCAAGTGCTGTTTTCTTAGCTTAAAATGAAAGGAAAAAAAGGAGAGAAAATCCAGCCAAAATGTACAATGTTCTTTCGAAAGAAATTTATAACTAACTGGAATTTAATTGCCACCAGTTTAATCAACTTGTAATTTGATACATAATCATTTTGTTATTACATGTCTGGCTGTAGCATGATAATAAAAAGAAGGATTTGCAATTGTTAAATAACTTGTGTCGATTAAGAAGACATGCAAGTCTCAAATGGGCCTCAAATACAAGCTGCTGCTTCACGGAGGTCCCAGCTTTAAATTGTATATGTACATTTATTTTGTGATATATTGTATTTTACTTTTTGCCGAATAAATAAATTCAATATAACAGGGTAATTTTCGTAGTCCCAAGGTTCATGTTATAATGAAGTTTGGCCTTCTATTTGGCTTTGATTCTGTATCACAGTATGGAGCATTACGCGGAATGTATGAATCACAAAATTGAAGGGTCAATTGCTTCAAATCAAAGTAATTTTTCGATACCAATTATGTCCACTGTAAGCACAAATTATGCTCCAGTGAGATGTTACAAGAAAAGTTTGATTTGTTGAGTTTTTACCGGGTTCCGGGGCTGGTTACTGACCCAGCAAAAAATCAGAAGCAAATTCCGGGCCGGGTTTTTACTTCCGGGCCCCAGGCGTTGTATAAATATAACATTCTTCTATTTGACTTTGATTGTGTATCTCAGTATGGAGCATTACAAGGCAGTGGTGACCTATTGTGACAAGAACCCGGACCATGTGGACAGAGTCAAGGTACGTCTTGCAAGAAATAAGTCATTTGATTTCATCCCAAAATATTAAAGTGATCCATTCACTTCATAAGGTTTTTCCGAAGAAGTATAATTGAGCGCCCCATCATGGTAGCTCGGCTAAAGCCATGGTAATAATGCTCCGAGCGCTTTGGGACTTCGGTGATAAAGTGCTATATAAAAATGGATATGATTATTATTATTATATATCAATATATCATTGGAAGATTCTTCTGAATGATGTGTGACGGTTTCAAAGAAAAGGAACACTGTTTACCAAGTGAAAACAAGTGGAACTTGATGTAATATTTTGATTACCCATTGATTTTAAGTAGAATTGTAAAGCATTCCGGAACACTTTTTAATTTAATTTTAAATATTAACAAAAAAATCGAAACCAAAACCCATTTCATTCTTTTGTTATCATGAGCCAAACAATAACGTTAAAAAAAGAAGTGTGAAAGCTCCAAGTGATTTTGGTTTAATTTTGGCAGAGTTCATGGATCGCTTAAATCTGGCTTATAAAGCAAAATTCAGGAGTTTCAAGAGAAGTGTGGAGGCTCCAAGTGATTTTTATTATTTGACAAGTAAATGGATCACTTTAAAGCTGAAGAACAGTTTTGGGAAGCTCCTCAAACAAAATGAAATATTTGCTTTTATGCCAGACAAAGTAAAACAATATGCCATAACACATCTCTAAAGGTAAAAAGTTGACAAATAATTTAATTGAAACATATAATAATTATATAACATAAGTATAATATAAATATAATATATAGTAAATATAATATACAAATATAAGTCAGCTGCATAGATGACAGGTGATACTATATTTGTAAAAAATCACAGTGTTTTTGTGTTTGTTAGCGGGGAAATATTTGAAGTTGAGGGCATACTTTTACTTTGTTGTTAGCCCCACATTCTCATAAAATTGCCCTTTTTGTTTATAGCATTGTGTCAATATGTATGTCAATTTGTCACACAAGACTATGGCTTTATTAATGTTTCACTTTGCATATACTATACCTACATTACATTTTCTGAAATAATATAAATGTTCGCTCAAGGTCGACATTTATCATTTTAGAACCCTTTTTGTAAGGACAAACCTTTCCCAAAGCTCAGGAACATGTTTTCATCAGTTTATGTTCATATTTATGATTATTATATATTTATCTCCTAAATGGTATTTTTTGACACATTTATATGTATTCTTTAGGAGGAGCTGGATCTGTGTAAAGAGATGGTACATCTCATCCCACTGCGCATGGCCAACATCAGAGGGGAGGTCAACTACTAGCGTGGCCAGTAAAAGTTTTAAGTCCGGCTAGCATTTTGCAGAAATTGAGAGAAAAAAATGACCCAAATATGTGAAAACATTGCGCCTATATAAAGAGATGGTGTAGCTCATTCCACTGCATGGCCAACATAGGAGGAGAGGATAACTTCTACCATTGCCCTAGTGGAGATTGTAAGAATAGTAACCCCTACAGGGGGTAACATTATACAGTTGTTAACTGGCGGTGGTGGCGGCGGTGAAAATCACGGAATGTTCCAATTCGAGGGATTTTAAATCCGGGGGCTATATACACATTCATGCATTGAAACTTCAGTTAGTAAAAAATGACATACATTTAGTTCTCATTGTGACGTCATAATACAATCTCTTTTCCAGCGCGGGCCATGCGGTGAATAGTGCATCTGCCATGTGATATACAAAATTATCATGGTAATCACGTGACTGTGTTAAGCCAATCAAAGACGCATATTTTACTAAGTCAGATGATATAAGCTCTTGCCCTATTGTCAATGAAAGCAAAATTATATTATAATAATATTCAAGTAATCTCAAACCCAGCTTCTATTACCGAATAGTTTGTACAAGATTGTAAATAGTATAAATGTATTTATTGACTCAAGAAGCATGTAGTAATGTGAATGTATAGTATTCATTGTATTTTAGAAATATAACATGAATTATCAAGTAAGCATTTAACAGAACAAACCATTTAGGATGGTTCCGAAAATTTCAGGCTAAGGTGTATATGGACAATACATGTTGTAGCAAAATGAGATGAATATGGAGAACTTCAAGTAATTTTGATCAAAGACATATCCTATACATCCAGAATTTGTGACTAGATAGGTAAAAACATACAAAGTATGGGATCGTGCAATTACATGTAAATCCAGGCATCTGGATATTATAACTCTCTGAATATTTGTGGAGAGGTTTGGGGTCATTCCATGTCAAATCACCCCAAAAAAGTGAAATTTTTCATCGCACCCCCTTCAAATTTGCTGATATTTGGTAAGTATGATATTTCAACCTTGAAAAGCGCAAATATTTAAGTTTTAGCCCAATCCGCCCAGCGGTTTTGGCGCTATGGTCGATTCTTATGGGGGAGTTTTGTAAGAAATGGGCGTTGGCACCATTGTTCAAATGGCAACTGTCCATTAACCGTTGTGTCAATTTATGTTGTGATGGTGTCATTGGACTGGGGATGTTATATGCAATCCATTTATGCCACTTGTTTTCATACATAAGCGAGTTTGGATACGATAACCTTTGACCTTAGTCTTTGACCTTCCGTTTTACCTCGTGGATCAAATAATTTTGAGAATTTGTTTGGCTTAAATGTTGTCTTGATATAATTTCTACAACATACAGTATGAAAGAATTGGAGATACATTATTTCTTGTTTTTTCTACAGCCTTGTTTTAAGTTTGCAAATTTCATGTAAAATTGAATTATTTTAGACCTACACCCATGTCCAAGAATTCTATAGGGGTGTATTATGTATGAAAAAGACCTATTCAAAGACATGATTAGAGCCTATTCACACCCTGGCTTACCACAGTTAAATAGACCTGCTAATCCCCATACAATAGAAATCCAGACAAATGGCATCTATTGATACCAATGATACCACATGTTTCCAACCTGACAAGGGCCCTGTTTCAGAAAGAGATAAAATCCATTGTGAGCCAGATCAAATGTTCTTAATGCACACATCTGATTGGTTGAAATGCAGAAAATGTCTCTCTCTGCAACAGGGCCTAGGTGTAGATCTTTTCTTGAATACAATCTTTCAAGTTCAAGTTCAAAATGCAAACTTGTACATCAATCATGAAAGCAAATATCTACAGGTATCCCTTTTCAATGAATTTCATGTTTATATGCACCATAAATTGCAATAGTTATGCAATCATATATGCAATAGTTACATGATTTGCAATCTGTAAAAATTCAAATACAAAAAGTAACTACCCCCTAGACAACTGCTCATAATTTCATAACCAATCATTGTTTCGAGATGTCATCTTACTACAATATTTCTACAGTTTTTTGTACATTTTGTGTGGAAATGAGAGATGGCTGATGAGCACAGCTAGATTAAAGACAAATGACCAAATTTCAAAAGTCACAAGAACTTGCACATGCCTGTCCATTTTTTGTGAAACGGCACATACTTTTGCATTATTGATGGTTTGTGAAACGATTATGTACGATTATATATTTACTAATGCTGTTTGATTTTCACACAAAACAACTGTAGAAATATTGTGGTAAAATTACATCTTGAAACAATTATTGGTTATGTAATTATGAGCAGTTGTCAAGGGGGTAGTTATTTTTTGTGTTTGATTAGTTGGAAAGAATCAGGTTTGAATTTTTACAGATTACAAATCATGTAACTTATTGCATAAAATGTTGCATAGAAACATGAAATTCATTGAAAAGGGATACCTGTAGATATTTGCTTTCATGTTTGATGTACAAGTTTGCAGAGAGATACATTTTCTGCATTTCAACCAATCAGATGTGTGCATTAAGAACATTTGATCTGGCTCACAGTTGATTTTATCTCTTTCTGAAACAGGGCCCTTGTCATTGGAACATCAATAGATGCCATTTGTCTGGATTTCTATTGTATTGGGATTAGCAGGTATATTTAACTGTGGTAAGCCAGGGTGTGAATAGGCTCTAATCATGACTTTGAATAGGTCTTTTTCATACATAATACACCCCTATAGAATTCTTGGACATGTGTGTGGGTCTAAAATAATTCAATTTTACATGAAATTTGCAAACTTAAAACAAGGCTGTAGAAAAAACAAGAAATAATATATCTCCAATTCTTTCATATGTTGTAGAAATGATATCAAGACAACATTTAAGGCAAAAAAATTCTCAAAATTATTTGATCCACGAGATAAAACGGAAGGTCAAAGACTAAGGTCAAAGGTTATCGTATCCAAACTCGCTCATGCATGAAAACAAATGGCATAAATGGATTGCATATAACATCCCTAGTCCAATGACACCATCACAACATAAATTGACCCAACGGTTAACGGACAATTGCCATTTGAAAAATGGTGCCAACGCCCATTTCTTACAAAACTCCCCCATAAGAATCGACCATAGCGCCAAAACCGTTGGGCGGATTGGGCTAAAACTTAAATATTTGAGCTTTTAAAGGTTGAAATATCATACATACCAAATATTAGCAAATTTGGAGGGGGTGCGATGAAATCCATTGGGTGATTTGACATGAAATGACCCTTTGGTTTTAAAAAGATCCATTAACTTTGCCAAAATTCAACCAAAATCACTGAGAGCTTTCACACTTCTCTTGTACCTTGTTGTTTGGCTTATCGTAACAAAAGGATGAAATGGGTTTCTAATTTTTTTTTTTAAGTCTCCCTAATTATGGAGATTTAAAAGATTGAATTTTAAAGCGTGTATAGACGCTTTTGACCGTAGTCATATACATGTAGTATCAGAATTTGGATACTAAAGACTCCATATTAGTCAAATTTGGATGCTTCACGGAAACGGTCAGGAGACATAGATTTACTCTTTTTTTTCACTAGGTCAACATTCCTTTATTATGAAAATCTCACACATCATTCTCAAGAATCCTATAATGATATTGGTATATGATTGAAGTCTCGTATATATCACATTTGGGGAAAAAATATAAAGTTAATGGATCACTTTAATAGAACGATTGTGTAAACTTGTCAGGTATCATTGACTTGCAATGTTTGTACAGTCACTTTATTGATATTTCCCGCATTGTATCTTATAATTAGAAAATGATGTGACAAGGTTCTGGTAATGACTGATGTACTAGTAATTCAATGCTATATGACTTTTGCTATGTTGTAGAATTGTGAAATGGAGTGGTTGTCAGACCAGACTCATTTCCAATCGCACTTTAATATGGCTCTGGTTTTTTTAAAGGTGCCAAAAGGCTTAATGGCACTTTGAGGGCCTGTATTTTTAAAAACATACTGAACTGAAAACTTATTTTTGTATTTTCTTATAGCATCCACCTAGATTGATCTCCCATACCTTAACGAAAATATTTGGACTTCCCTTTATATAGGTCAGATAACTCTAAAGGGCCAATTGTTAACGGAAATTTGTCAACCAAAAATGGTATGGGGCAGAGAAATGAACGGGTAACTAATACGGGTAAACAGGGTTTGGAGTAGTACAGGCTATAAACTGGTTAAATAATACGAGTCAAACTCAGCAGCAAATCAAATATACAGGATACACACAGGAACATATAGTAGAACTAAGGAGAACAGAAGCGAAGCGTTGACACGAATAAGTCTGGTTGTGCACTAATTTAATACAGGCAAAGCTGCCAAATATATACACAAATAACAAAAGAATACGATATGCAAATTAACCAAAAGAGAACACACCTACAACTGAAATGAACTAACCTTATTCTACAAAATAACCAATGACAGATGAGGATAAAGGAATGTGATAATGAGAAGACGAGGATGAGAAAAGATGATCAAACACAATAGAAAGGTATGCATCATTCAGACAAAGTGAGAGTAAGAGATAGGCAGAAAGAGAGAGAGAAGGGGGAGATGATAAGATAAGAAATAGCCAGACAGAGTCAGGTGGTCAGGATGCCAGAAGTAAACACTAGAGTAGAAATAGACCTGAATGAGCTGGTTGAAATAACTGAATAGAAGAAAGGAGTGAGGTAACAAAGGGGATGAGTATAATAGAATAACCTGAACTAAATACCAATGGTCATGAACATAGGTGAAGAAGTGGCATAGCAAGTGCCAAATAATAAAAGGGGTGAAGATGTACAAAATAAATCCCTACAATGGGTTCAATTATGTTCAGGTATAAAAAAACACTAACAGATTTTTTTGTTTTTTTATTTGTTGATAATTATGAACGAGTGTGAGTTAAACTTTCAGAAAATTAACGGCGCTTAATATGTAAAGTAATATTTTGACAGTACAATGCCATCAAAATTGGTGTTTCGGACGTTACATCCTCCGTTAACAATTTAACCCCTCATTACCCCTACCAGTACCATAATTTATTGAAATGATATCAGTATGAAAATTGAACTAACAGTTTCCTCATCATATTGCCTAAAAGGGAAATGACTGATTTCTTAAGCCAGCGATTAAAAAAAAAAAAAACATGAAATGCACACATGCTCTCATTTTCCGTTAACAATTTTGTAACGTCCGAAACAATATTTCTTTAGAAATAATTTTTAAAAGGGGGATAACACAAACAATTATTTATCTCAGTTTTGAAGAGACTTGATGTACCCTCCCAACACAGAAAAAAATAATGTAATAGCTTATTGCGTTATGATTATATATTCAAAATTAACTTTCCGTTAACATTTGTAACGTCCGAAACAAATGTAACGTCCGAAACAAAAAATGTAACTTATAAGCTCATAAGTCACAGGAAAGGGCACATTATATGAATCAATCATCATAATAAAAAATAGTATTCATTTTTAAACAAATTTACACATGAATTGGGTAATTAATTGCCAAAACAAATGTTTGAGATCAACCAATGTAAACAAATGTGTTTCGGACGTTACATGGGGTAATTGTTAACACAAAATTGATATTTTAGTGCATTTATTTTCAAAATGATAATATATGGTTATTATTATTCATTTAGATCATGTAAATGAAACATAATCATCAAAATACATGATGCTTTAACAACATTTAGATGCTTAGTCTGCCCCAAATCCACATTTTCACCAATTTTTCATCGATTTTTCTCAGCTAATTTGTAACCACTAAAGTTTTACAAGACACTTGATATAGTGAATGATATGACTAATCTACTTGGAACAATAACCTTTCTTTTGTGGAACTGAAACACTACCTGCTGCAACAACTCCTGTATTTTGTTTACCATTTACAGAATCTTTTGTATGGTATTGTGAGCTCGTTTCGGACGTTACAAAATGGTGTTAACACACATTTTGATTGCACAAAAAATTCAATTTGGAACATTTAAAAAAGTATTATCTACATTTTTCATGATCTATATGCTTCCTGCTCTAGCAAAAGTGTTTTGAAAAATAAGTGATCAGTTATTTGTCTCTGGGAAGGAACTTTTATTTAAAAATGTGAGGAATTGCTATTTTTGCCCCATAATTGTTCATGTTGTAAAGTACACAGAACTACATGTATACTGATTTTGTTTTTTGTATCACATCAAATGCATTATTAGGTTGATTGCCTTTATAATGTTCTATAAGAAACAAATGTTAAGTCTCTGTTTCATCATTCATTTAGTGGAAATATAGACATTTTCATTAACAAAGCCTTTTAGTGGTATACAAAAGTACAGTATAACTATGCTAAATTTACTCTTCTGATATCATTCATTAGTTGCAAAAATACTTAAACTTGATAAGAAGAAAATAATCTGCGCTGATCCACATGTTTTACTGACAATAATTACAATGTTAATCATTTGTATTTTAAAAATCCACATGTTAAAACAAAAGTTAGTTTTGAAATACTATATGGCATATGCCATGTAAACTATCTATAGGTACATGTACACCAAGATAATTCCTTATCTTATTCTTAAGACAATTTCCAGAACATTACTGGTTATGATCAATTACATTTTTGTGCAAGTCAACTATCTTTGAAAAATATAACCATATCTGCTGGAACAAATATAATTTCTTGACCGTAACCTTATGTGGTACATACAAGTGTACTGTAATGTGCCATTATAACTTGAATTTGAGGTTTTGCTAATATCATATTGATCAGTAATGCATTTCTGACAGTTATTCTAATTTTCGATAATAGTTTGATAAAATTAGTTTGAGCTTCATATTTTATCAAAATAAGAAAATGGAAAATTTAAATCATATACAATGTATGTCATTGTACAATACATATCTTTTATCTTTTGTAAAATGATGAAGGAAACTCTGGAAAGTCACATCGATCATCCTTTGACTGTATATAATAACAGTTTCTAATTGCATGTAATATTTGTACAAAATCTTGGATTTTGTCTATCAATATGGACTTCATTCACTATCCCTTTCGTTGGGAGTTCAATTAATGCACATATTTATGGGTTTTGCTTGCAAAATCATGCAAACAAAGCGAGTTAAGATGTTTTGAAGTGATGTTAACAGAATGTAACGTCCGAAACAAAATAGGGTATGTCATAACATAATGTAACTTTGCTACAATAAATTATAGATCACAATTCTCAAATTGTAGTTATTGTAGTCATAATTTCACTAAAACCCTTAAAATTGTCTCTACTTTGGAGATCTGAACATAATTATAGATGAATCAAATTTACATGTACTGTAATGTATAATGTCATATATGGTTGATAGAAGACCCCTTTCTGTGCTATGAAGTTAATTTGACCATTTCAAAGAAGAATTTGGATAGATTTACATCTAATCATATACTTTCTGTATTTAAATATTCCAAAACAGCAAAGATTTAAACCACAACTGGTCATAGAAGTGTGAAAAATGGTAAATGTTAACAATATGTAACGTCCGAAACACATACAAGAATGAAATTTGAATTTTGTTTGCAAGTGTCTTGCTCCAATTTTATATCATGTAAATATGTCCTATCATGTATTGTTTCCATACAATAAGTTTGAACCAACAACAGTAAAAAAAATTTGCATTATAAAAACTTCAAATTGCAAAATCCATATTTTAAGGCTATTTTTCACTTTAAAATGACATAAAAACTAAAATTTAAGAAACAGAAGCCCCCAAAATGGCATACATGATGTCAGAAGCCCACTTTAATTATTTGTATTATTTGTAATGCCATTTGGAATAGTAGGATTTTAGTATGGCAATGTGAAAATGTATCATATTTTTCTTTTAAATATAGGAAATCCTAAATGTTCATAGATATTTTGCAGAATTGGGGATAGATTAAGCCCAGATATTTATATTTCACGAAAATATAAGTTGTGTCAATGTTAAAAAAACATGTTTGAAGTTAGTTCACTTAATTTCAATTTTGACCATGTTGGTTGACACATTTGGCATCTTTAAAAAAACCAGTGCCATATGTGTATAGTGTACCCTTCTGTTTGATTACAATGTTCCAAAAACGCAAGGGTTGCTCTGATTGGGTTATGAAGAATTTATCATTAAAAATACATGAAGTATTTCGTTAAATTTAATTAGGTACTTAAACTTTACTGATTGACAAGTGCAGCTCATTTGATATATTTCACGGGAAGTGTGTGCCATTTGCTTTGGTTGAAGTGTAAAATGTTCAATATATGAAATGTTTTCAAAATGTCTGTTCTTCAAATTAATTTATATAAATACTAGTTATTTTGTATGTGTGTGTGTGCTGTGTAAGGGTAGAATAAAATGATTGAAGTGCTCACATGTATGATTTTGCATGCTTGAATGAAGTTTATATTTACCACATTTTATACTGCTTTTTATTTTCGTTTGAGATGTATGTTTGTTGCTACTCTTTTTGATGAATGGTATTTATTTATGGAAAAAAAATTATGCATTGCATTTAAGATATGAAATTAAATAAACAATTGACAAAATGATATGTTTTGTTGTTTTTCTATTATTCGTGTTCATGCTTTGTTCTTTAGTAATGAGAAAGAGAGAGGGGATGGGGATAGGAAGAAAAGAGAGAGTTAACCCATCAAGGACGAGAGCTATTTTTAAGGCAAAATTGATCATTGTTTTCCTCTACAAATTGGCAACTCCTAAATTTTGTTGACCGATCAATAACATAAAAATAGGTGAAAAATATTAAGTAATGACCATTTAAGACAAATATGAAGTGACTTTGCCGCAAAGTTGCCAATTTGAACGCCAATATCTGTTTTTATAAAATATCACAATGTGTTGCCAATTTAAGGATTTTTCTAAAATTATAGTGATTTACGCAAAAATAAAAATCATTACAAAATAACTAAAGCAGGTAGAGTAACAAAATAGGGCTCTAAAAATAGAGGAATTTATGCTCTTTCTTCCTGTACACTTCACATAACTAGTCTTCTTCTTGTTTAAGTGTAGGACTACCAAACCACAAATATGTGGGCCCTTGGGGCACTGATGGGAGGAGAAGGGTAATACAGTGAAACCGCAATATAACGAGCACCTTAGGTCCATTGAATTCCCTTTGTTATATGATATATGAGGGCTTAAAGGGGAATTAACCCTTATCCTTTTGACTTACTGGATGTGATGAGAGCATAACTACTATCAATTGCTAGTCACTTATTTCCTCATGAATATTCCCGATTACAAAATAATCAATATTTTATGGACCACTGTCGTCTGCTTTCAATGCCCATAGGAGGCGGCCATTTCTTCAACTACTCGCGGTGAAATGACGTGGCAGGCGGAGAACACAATAGCATTATCGTAACCCGCTATTGTGTTCTCCGCCTGACACGTCATTTCACCGCGAGAAGTTGAAGAAATGGCCGCCTCCTGTTGGCATTGAAAGCAGACGACAGTGGGCCATAAAATATTGATTATTTTCATTATTGGGAATATTCATGAGGAAATAAGTGACTAGAAATGACAAGAGTTATGCTCTCATCACATCCAGTAAGTAAAAAGGATAAGGGTTAATTCCCCTTTAAAAACAATAAAATACTGCCTGGACCTGTGAAATGGACCTCCCTATATGAGGTAAAACTTTCTATTAGTAACAGAGCTCGTTATAAAATGGTTCTACTGTAAATGCACTGGGATTTTTGGTGAGATGTGATTTTATTTATGTGAAGTTTTCGTACCTGAAAGTACCAAAGGTTCTTAAGCACTTTTATATTATGCAAGCTTCAACTCAATATTTCAGTATCTTAATTAATTCATAACTAAAACAAAAGAGTTGCTTAAGATACTGAAATATATTGAGTTGAAGCTTGCATAATATAATATAAAAGTGCTGAATGTACACAAAAAGATTACTACAGTAAAACCTTAGTTGATATAACAAAACCCTCTTAAAATAAGGTCGTATTTATATTATTCTTGTTTATACCCTAATATTAAAAGCCACCTAAGGTAACTTTCATGGACCCATGCTCCTTGCTGTAATAAGATTCCACTGTAATATAATGTTCTAAAAGTGTAGCAATCCAGCACTTGTAGGCACTGGATTGCAATGAAAAAATGGATTGATATTAGCACCGGAGATCAAAGAAACAGATCTCCAGCCAGCGCTGCGAGTCCGGCAACCTCACTCGGATAGATGTCAGGCAGTGGGGTTTGAACCAGGGACCTCATGGTTCAGAGTCCTGACCTCTAACCAATATACCACGACACCTCCACACGGTTCTATCCTTAAAAACCCTTTTTATACTACCTTTCAATTGCAAAAGAAATAAAATAATTCAAGAACACTATGATTCCAAGCATGTGGTTTGAACCAGGGGCCTCACAATTTAGAGTCGTGAGCTCTAACCAATATACCGCGACACCTTCACAGAACTTTTTGGATTGTTAAGTCTTAAAATCCCATCACTATCTCTGAATTTAAAATAAAAGAAAACTTTATTAGCTGAATTATAGTTCCAGACATGTGGTTTGAACCAGGGACCTCACCATTCAGAGTCAAGACCTTGAACCAATATACCACAACACCTCCACAGGACTCTAAACATTTTGAAGTCTTAAAAACCCTCTCTCCAAATCCAAAATAAATTTAAAGGGGTAGTTTAGTTTTGGTAGAGAGGGCGCTGCAGATCACAATTTTTTTGTGAGGTAATGAAAAACTGAGTGTCGAATTTGAGAGAACATGCCATTTTAATGGCAGAATAAACTTTATTTGGTCAAAATCGACCCAGAAACGGCTGAAATATCAATAAATATATCTGATCTTATAATTATTTGGGGCCCAAATAATTAGATGATTTTTAGAAAAAAATTTAAAAATGCTTGCACTTTTTCAAAAATTTTCAAAAGCGTTTTTTAAATAGTTGTTGATGATCTCGCTATTTAATCATTATATCAATAAAACATCACATGCATAATTTTGTATGAAAAATGGTTGAAACCAATGCCTTTTTAAAAAGCGCCCTCTTGTGTTTCAATGGCTCTTTTTGAATGATAACAGGCTTTTTACTTAGTCGTTTGTAATTTTGTATACCGTTCGAGCATGGTGGAGTTATAACTATTAGATTATAATGTTACTGTGCAGGTTTTGGCTACTTAAGTTCAGCCTTACCAAAACTAAACTACCCCTTTAACATTTCAAGACATTGGATTTGAACCAGGAACCTCACTGTTCAGAGTTAAGAGCTCTAACCAACAACACAACACAACACAACACAACTCGTCCTATTTCAAAGTCTTATGAACCCTTTGCTACCTCTGAATTTAAAATAAACAAAAATTATTAGCCGAAATTTGGATTTGAACCAAGATTTCACCATTTAGAGTCGAGAGCTCTAACCATCATACCATGACACTTCTATAGAACTGATATGAGGTTAAAGCTATATGAACCCTAAAGCATCTTGCCTAGAAAGCAAAAAGAAAAATGAGACCTTGCAGTTGGGAGCCATAAGCTCTGACCGATATACCACAGAACCTCCATGAATCTATTATCAGTACAAAGATATATGAACCCTACATCATCTTGTTGAAAATTCAAGTAAAATTAAAATTTGCTGTGGCCTGGGATCTCATGATTGTGAGCCAATAGCTCTAACTGATAAACCAGGATAGCTCGACATGTAGTTACATTATATTAATAATATAGGACTTGTGTGGTATAAACCTTGATCATAATTTTAACAAGGAATAAAAGTGTTGCTAAGTCATGTTTTTTCTAACATTCTTGGCAAGATAATTAAAGGTTCAAATAGCTTTGTACTTCAAACATTTATCCAGTGTTAGTTGAGAATGTAAGAAACTTCAATGAAAGAGGTTTGCTGTAAATTAGAGATAATTATTATTTTTTTATTTATACTAATATGTATAATGTCTTCCATTGAGTATGCATACCAACATGTAGTATAGTACTGTGGATAGTGGTTGATATATTTATTTGGTTTGTGAAATGTTTGGCTTTGCTTTTTGACTTTCATTTTATGTTTTATTAAAAAATACACCATGTGATTCGTATTGTATATTTGCAATTGAATGTTCCAATACATACAGTACCAGTAATTTGTTCATTGTTTAAATAGTTCAATATAACATTTTTAAAGGTTAGAACAAACAAAAAAAGAGACAAAAACTGAATAAAGTTTCATTCAGCACATTAACATGAAGGTGCATTTTATTTGATTGACTTTTTTGCCTTTTATTGTAAAAACAATTGAGAACATATACACCATATTTTACTTCTTCACCACAAGTTAATAGCTGCTACTTTTTAATATACACAGTCTGTTTCAATCTTGCAATATCTACACCGATGAATACAAATTTAATCTATGAATAAGTGTGAGTCAAGGGTACAATCTAAAAAAATAGATTACTGTCATGCTTGTTTTGGGGAATGAACCAGGAATTGAAGCAACAAATGGGGCCTGTTCCATAAAACTTACAATCAAATGCAACTTGAATAACACTGAGAAAGCTTGAATGTGATTGGCTAAGAATTAATGCTTGTTGCAATGGTGATTGCATATGATTTCATTAAAGTGTTGAGCAACAGTCCCCGTTTCTTCCTACTCATAATATATCTCAGCAGTTGTTGAAGTTTATAAATTACAAAACATTATAGAAATCATTTCAAAGAAACTTAAAAGTATCTGTAAACGTGACATTCTCCACTCATAAAAATAAGCTGAAAAACTATGAAAATAATGAACATATATACAACATAATTCCACTTCTTACTATATCTCTCTGAATTTATAATAGGCAATCTGCTCTTTCATCACGGGTAAATAATAGAAGTATACCGCTTGTGATGAATGCATATTACCACTCAAACATACATTAAAAAAACATGCGCATATGATATTGCAGTCAAATAGATATCTATTTTTCATTTCATTAACAAATTAGTATTGGCATAGATGTTATTTTAAAATGTTTTTATTTTATGTTTCTATAATAGAGGGTTAGAGAGAATATCTTTTATTTTGGCTTGGTCATGAAAGACTACAATGTAATAGAGTGCTCTGCCATATTAGGTAAAATATATATATCAGCAAACAAATACGATGTAGCTGTAAAAACTCAGAATCTTGGCTACCATCCGGTTATCTTGTTGTTTTGTTCCCATGGCATTTGACGATAACCCTTACAAACATCTGTAGACAGAACATTATATATCAAACAAACCATTATATATTTCTCAACTTGTATTGATATATAATAGATAACAGCTTTTGACTTTGGTGTGCATTCATATACTGTGTTAAGTTTCATAAGCATAATTACTTTAGACTCACTATTACATGGATGTACAATCATACATGTAATTTCCATCTATAGATGATAAATCTTGATTCATAACTACTATAGTTTGCTTTTTTCAAAGCAACTAGAAATAAATTAAATGTGAATAGGTGTCTACGCAACTATATCCACATAATAGTCTCCCCACATAACGCACAGAAAAAAATCCCACACAAAAAGTGAAATTTATATTCTATACATGACAAGAATCATAAACTTTGAATACAATTTTGATATTCACATCAACTCTTGAAATAAAATCTTCTACCATGTAATGGTACGTATATATCCATTTGAATTATGTACATGTGTAATAATTATGATGTGCAATTACAAATAATGAAATTCATGAAGTCTTTTACAAGTACTGATTATTTGTCTAGAAATTTGAATTACTTGAAGTTTTCTAAATAAGTGAAAACTAAAATTCTTCATAGCGAATATATCAATTAATATAAATGTTTTCTTCCAAAAGAATAAAAAAGGATTTATTTGTGTGGGTAATATGAAATATTGGAGGAAGATATGATAAAAGAAAATATCAAACATATATTACTTTTCATATAATTTCTCATTGAAGATGTTCACAAGAAAGCACACAAAAATGAAAGGTTGGAAAGAAATTTGAAAAATGTGATTTAGTGCTTTACTTAATGTACACATTGTATAATATGTGTTTTGCAATTGAAATTTGAAAAACTTTACAAATCAAACAAAACCTGCTAGCAAATTGAAATCATTTAAACAAAATAATATGAAAGAAACGTTATTACGTTCAAGAGTGTGGATCTTAATTCAAACTTGCATTTGTATATCCCAACATCATTGCAAATTCCAATCTACATTCAGGAATAAATATATTTAACAAGTAACTCTCATACGTTAATCTCTCAACCATATCGAATCTACTCTTGCAGCCGTATTAACACAATAAACAAAATGAAAGCTACAGTTATACAGTGCTAAATCTTTCTGTTATAAGGAACATTTCTTACAAACCACACATAAAATACAAACATACATATTCACAGGTTACAAAAATACTCTGAAATATTTATCAACATGACTTTGTGCACTACACTTCAGTAAGTGAACGCAAACAATGGTGACTATTAGTTGTCTATCAGCTTAACATTGGCTATGCAAAACCAGACTCTGTTTTTTTTACACAGCAGTGAAAGTCTTATGATTTGAAGGAAATATACAACATAAACATCAACAAGAACACATCTCATACAGTAACAAACCTGTCCAATATTATACTAATGTGTAAAACCACTTCTACAATCCATCTCAAAACACAATTTACGTGACACAGTCGAATATAGTGAATATTGCATCAGAGCCATGCTCGCAAGCTCTAACAGTGCTCTTTGCATGTAAATTACATTTCATCCATTTTAAAAATGAAAATACAGAGTGAATATATTAACAGGCTAGTCGGGTCTGGAATGCTTTAGACTACAGATGTGGGTAGATTGTATGTGTTTTTTTGTATTTATAGTTATGACACACACACAAATAGTGAAACGTCATTTAAATACAGATATATAGATAGATTGATGCAACACAAATTTGACCATCAAGCTAAAACCAGTGAAATTTGTACAGATTTTGATAGACTTCGTTCGTTCGTTCGTGTCTCCTCAGATCAGGATAAAAGTTTCTAAATTAAATCCTTCCATCGTGCGATTGCTGCGATGGCCGTCTCATTCAAAAGAGCCAGGTCTTCATCCGTGCAGCCCACTCCGCCGCACTGCAAGATATGGTCCATCGTCTGGGTCTCTCCGCAGTCGCAGAGGGTATCTCCTTCATGGGCATAGCCCCATCTTGATGGACTGATGCAAGTAAACTTAAATACACCAAATCAAAAAAGTTGTGAAATTTGTACAGATTTTGATAGACTCGACACGACATAACTGGAATAATGCACCAATCTAAAAACAGTGAAATACGTGTAGATATTGGTAGAATTATGCGACAACATTGACACAAAACTTCAAAAGCGGTGCACTGAATTGTACATGTACTTGTTCCTCACAATCATAGTTTCTTGGAAGCACATGTTGATATTCGGACGCAAATGTGGCAAATATATTTCCAAGGATACATAATTAATTAACCCAAGTCCTCCTAAAGAACATTATTCCCAAGTTAAACAAATGGTCCACCAGTTTCCCACAGGGAACCAATGAAATATACAAATCCATTATTAGTTCAACCCCTTTCCCTGATATAAAATGAAATACACGTACTATATTTGTTAAGTTTACATATAAATACAAATATAAATTTCCATTATAATTGTGACCAATTACTATGTGGAAAGGAAACTAAAAATATTTAATGTCTTTATTATACTGAACATTTGTTTGCAATGCTTTCATAACATATTGACCCATTTCTTCATAAATATTGATATTCCCAGTAAATACATCCCATAGGGATTTGATTAAAAAACATACTATCCTTTATCAACAAATGCATGTTTGCACAAAGAATTTACCTTTTAAATGCATATTTATCATAAATTTGTAAATGGGGGTCCTATCACACACACGATTTTTTAACCATTTCTATTTAAAACAAACCTAGATGATAGTGCACAAAACAGCCAAACTGTGATAATTATTCCTACGTCAAAAATGCATGTTATATTGGCAAACTGAGATGACGATAACACATTAGAGCCTCAATAAATATTGTCCTACTGTACCTACAGACCTGGACCTAGTAATAGTCTATAATATTTCCTACCGTCGGTCGAGAAAGAGAAGGGGGCTAAGTCACCTTTTGTACTTCGGCTATAATCATGTTTAAAGTTTGAGAGGTCTTTAGAAATCAAATGCAGCCCTCTTCAGTTTTTTGTATAAATATTTTCAACATTATAAATAGTTATTGTCTGAAAATTTGGCATCACATAAAGGAAGCTCTGATCTAGAAGATGGTACAAATAACTTGATTTTGCCAAAAACAGACTTAGCGCCCTTATCTCTCTCACCCAAAGATATATTAGTCTAAATCTCTAGGATGTGCTTCTAATACCAAACAAGCAGCATTCATCTCTATTTCCTGCAAAGTCTAGAGGGATAATCGATCGATCGATTCATTCGATCAATCAATCAATCAATCGATCACCAAAGCAGTGCCAATCGATTGATCGATCAATCAATCAATCAATCAATCAATCAATCAATCAATCAATCAATCAATCAATCAATCGATCGATCACCAAAGCAGTGCCAATCGATTGATCGATCGATCAATCAATCAATCAATCAATCAATCAATCAATCAATCAATCAATCAATCAATCAATCAATCAATCAATCAATCAATCAATCAATCAATCAATCAATCAATCAATCAATCATAAGGCGTGGGGTAGTAGAAGAACTGCTTGGGCTCTATTAAAGGATTTGCTATAATTATCTAGTATAATACTAACACTACAAAAGCTAAGAGGCTTTTTAACTGACAATCCATCCAGTCAAAGCGCTTTGTATAAATGCTTTTTTGTGTGCAAAAAGTGCTACTTAAATGCAGTAATTATTATTATTATTATTATTATTGTAACCTAACACTAATGCAATACATTATGAACTGCAGAAATGCATCTTGAAAACACTCATGTACATGTACATGTATCAAGTGACAAGAGAGGACATTATTATTGACAAAAACAACAACAATTGATTTACCATCATAATCCTTATAATTTTTCACAGTTTTGAAACATGATCTGGTTACATGATTTAGTAAGCCTTTTAATTTGTACAGTCAGATATTTCAAACCATGATCATTTCCAACATTTAGTGGACAGGTATTTGAGGAAGTCTTCAAACATGATTTAGTTTTTGCATCTATCATTAAACTTTTTTCAAACATGATTTAGTTTGCATCTATATATAAACTCTGTCAAACATTCTTTGTGTCTTCTTGAGGAGCTTGTGAAGTAGTGCGAGGAAGGCGTTTGGATGAGTGCAATTCTTCATTGTAGGTTGCAGATTGTAGGGGAACATGACAGGAATGAGTGCGTGGTGTCAATGAATAGCTGCAATTCCCCCTGAGGGATCATCATTCATTCATGATTTTAGTTTGTGACTTTTGAGACAGTCTCTTACTAGTAAGACATCCTCCGTTCAGTACTTCAGTTAATGTTTCTTCAGGAAGTCCAGATGAAAAGTGTTCGGTAACGTGATCTCGTTGAGCTCCACGCTCGACGGGTTGTAGGGGAACACGACGGGGAATGTGTGCTTGGAGTCGATGAGCAGCTGAGACTCACGCTTGGGGTCGTCACGGTTACGCAGTCTATCCTGGACCTTGCGGATGAACGCAATCTCCGTCCTCTTCTCGTACTCGTCTGGTGTGTATAGGTTCAGGATCTTGATGATCTGCAAGAAAATCATGTAAATTAATCATTTAAATCAGAAGATCATTAAATTGCAAACAATAATTCTTTAAATTGAGGGAGGAAAATGTAAGATTTGTATTAGTCTTTATCTTCAAAATGAATGATAGAAATTATGAATTTGTTGAAAATAACTTCAACATTAACAGTGCTACTTTGTATGTACACCTGTATTTTTTAGTTTATACCACAAATATCTTAGAATATCACTGGAATCCTTGCACCAACCCACTCATAATTTTTTTTTTATGCAGACAAATCTGTAATCACAAATTTAACATTTGACGGATATATTAGGACCACTAGACATCTATCACATCTTTTGTCAGCAAACTATCTGATGCCATACCTGTGTGAATGTGAGTTTTGTGCATGCAGCACAAATGATACATGTATGTGTCTTTCTATCTACATGAATGTAGCTATCTATCTATCTCTATATATGTACCTGTCTCTCAATCAATCAATAAATCGATTGACCAACCCACCAACCAACCAACCAACCAACCAGTCTACCAATCCATCAATCAATCATTCCATCCTTTTATCTGATGCATTACCTGTGTGACTGTGAGTTGTGTGCATGCGTCACAGATGATGGCCACATCATCATCCGTCCTCTTCTTGACCTGTAGAAGCTGGGCCACCTGGACCAGGGGTTCAAGGGTCAACTCCATGGTCTTGTCATACAGTCTGCTTGACCGCAGCCACTCCTCCAACTCACTCAGGTTATATCTAAGACAGAGAAAATATAATACCACTATTTATGAGCCTACATTTAAATCGGGTTATATATAAAATTAAAATCTAGTACACAGCAGACAATACAATTCATAGGGTCAACTCCATGGTCTTGTCATACAGTCTGCTTGACCGAAGCCACTCCTCCAACTCACTCAGGTTATTTCTAAGACAGAGAATATTTGATACCATTTATATGAGCCTGCACATGTATCAGGTTATATTGAGTACAGAGAGGAAAATGCAAGTAGTATAATAAGAATATATTGCAACTCAATCCAAAGGTTACAACACTAATAAACATATCAAGGAAGAACAGCTGTATACTGAAGAATATCAGAAGAATTATGCTGATGGACTCAAAATGAAAATATTTCTTACATACCAATTTAAAGTTTCTACGATAAAATATTAGCATCATTTCTTTTTCATGCTTGGTAGCTTTGGGTTTGATGGCTTTCTGGTTAGAGCATCTATTTCATGCACAGGGGATCCTGGTTTCGATCCCCAGCGGAAACACACAAGAGGGATTTTAAAATAGATCCTACTGCCTTCTAGCCAGGCACTCAGAATTCATACAATAGAGAGGGGAAGTACAGAGGACTATCACCCTTCTGAAGCTTTCACATATTAGAGTAGACATGTGGCTACGGGTTATTTCATTTATTTTATTTATACAGGGACAGGCACCACCCGATGAGCCTAATTACATTGGAACGATTTCAACTTATGTTAAATTGATGAGACCTAGTGGGTACAAGGTGTCAATTCGTACCTGATCTGCACTCCCTTGGACCAATGACACATGTCTTTCCTCAGGAAGATGTTTTAACCAACAAGGATCTCTAACTATTTCTTACCGAAACACGAGCCCTAACTCTAACTCTAGTCCCAAACCTTACCGTAATGTCTTCAAAGTTCTTTTCATTGATTGTATGATGAGAACTAATAATTACAAGGTGTCTTCATACCTGATCTCCACTCCTTTGGACCAATGACACATGTCCTTCCTAATGAGGATGTTTTTTTGTTTGTTAAACCAACAAGGACTTCTAACTATAAACAAAACCATAACACTTACTAACCACTAAAATTATTATGTGATGATAAAATCATGAAGCAACATTTCTTAAAGTTACTATGAAAGTTCATCTGTATTGGTGGTTAATATGAAATCTATTTTAAACTTTTGATCACAATACAATTATTTACCTCCAAAATTTTCGGCTGTCATCTACAGCCTTCTTAAGTTCTTAAGTTTCTTAAGTTCTTTTCCTACCTGATTTGCACTCCCTTGGACCAATGGCACATGTCTTTCCTCAGGAGAATGTTGTTGATAGTACTGGCTGTGATCAAATACATGGTCTGCGGAGAAGAGAAAACGAACATGTTAACAATATGAAAATGTAAGAATCTCTTTTGTCCCATTCCCGTTTCAACATTGCGCATGGTTGCTTAAAGGGGATTACAACAAAAAGAACTAGATGGATCTTCAACTGCGCGCAGTCGAAAATTATGCCTCCGCTATCACGCAATTTGTATATCAAGCCAAAATTAATATGCACTGAATTAATACTGTAAACTCAATTTTGATGGTAATTCATCAACCAGATCTTGAGATATCACAATTACGAGCTATTTTGGCATATACATGTATAATGAGTCCTGTGACCTTGACCTTTGACCTCATGACCCCAAGATTGTAGTGCTACATAGGCTCCATAAGATACATTCAGGTACCAAGTTTGATTGAAATCTGACATTCAGTTCTTGAGATTTTGCCATTACAAGCTATTTTAGCATGTATTTATAGAGTCCTATGACCTTGACCTTTGACCCCAAAATTGTATGGCTTCATTGGCTCCCCAAGATACATTCAGGTACCAAGTTTGATTGAAATCTGAAATTCAGTTCTTAAGATTTTGCCATTACAAGCTATTTTTGCATGTATTTATTGAGTCCTCTGACCTTGACCTTTGACCTCATGACCCCAAAATTGTACGGCTTCATTGGCTCCCTAAGATACATTCACATACCAATTTTGATTGAAATTTGACATTCGGTTCTTGAGATTGTGCCATTACAAGCTTATTTTGCATATATATATTGCACCCTGTGACCTAATAGCCCCCAAAAGCTAATCAGATCATTGTCATCTCAATATGTACACTCATACCAAGTTTGAAATTGGTCCGTCAACTGGTTCTTGAGATATCGCGAGAACAAAAACGGGACAGACGGACGGACAACCCAAAAACATAATGCCTCCGGCCACTTCGTTGGCGGAGGCATAAAAACACAGGCTTATATGCTTTGGTACCGTTGTTTGATATTGAATAGATGTCCAACACTTTGTAAAGGATTGTATAATTCATTAACAATGCTATTAATCACCCCAACTTACGGAACCAAACAGGGCTTTTAGTTCCATAAGCACCAAACGGTTGTGAGTGCGTCAATTCTGTACACGGGTACGTTTGTAGACAATAAAACCACGGACGATGCGTAACAGTGGCATAGCCTGGTCGCACTGGTTGGGGGCGGGGGGGGAGGGGGGGGGGGGGAGGGCATGCAAAATTATTGGGGGGGAGGCACACCTTATGTTTTTTCAAATAATGTCCCCTTATGTTTCCTATTGTTTTTTTGTTTTTTTTGTTGGGGGGGGGGGGTGGGGGCTCGTGCATATGGGACTACATTGTATGTGTACATTTGTTTGTTTGTGTGTGTATGTGTGTGTATCTCACCTGTCTCGAGACCTGTCTGACTAGTTCTGGGTCCATGCCATGGAGGTTCATCACTGACAGGAATGTACCCAACTGTTTGTATGTCTGTAAGTTTGTGTATGTGTGTGTGTGTTTGTCTGTGTGTATGTGTGTGTATCTCACCTGTCTCGAGACCTGTCTGACTAGTTCTGGGTCCATGCCATGGAGGTTCATCACTGACAGGAATGTACCCAACTGTTTGTATGTCTGTAAGTTTGTGTATGTGTGTGTGTGTTTGTCTGTGTGTATGTGTGTGTATCTCACCTGTCTCGAGACCTGTCTGACTAGTTCTGGGTCCATGCCATGGAGGTTCATCACTGACAGGAATGTACCCAACTGTTTGTATGTCTGTAAGTTTTTTTTTGTGTGTGTGTATGTGTGTGTGTGTGTTTGTCTGTCTGTGTGTATGTGTGTGCATCTCACCTGTCTTGAGACCTGTTTGACTAGTTCAGGGTCCATGCCATGGAGGTTCATCACCGACAGGAATGTACTCAACTGTTGGAAGAAACCAAACAGAAATGTTACCTTACTGCAAACTTAAATATCCTCAAATACAGTGACTTAACAAGAAAGAAACATAACAACAAAAAATCAATATTAAACTACAGTATTAATCAATAGATTAACCAAAACATAATGCCTCCGGCTACTTCGTTGCGGAGCATAAAAACAAGAAATGAGAATTGGTTAGGGGTAGTAGATCAGCAGTTTTTAGCGATTAATTTTTCTCTTCATAAAATACAAGATCCGCATCAAAAATTAATTTGAGTCCTCAACAAGTATTAGTTTTAAGGTCACAAATTATTAACTCTGCTTAAATATGGAGTTATTTTATTATAAACTTCACTGCATATTGCATGCTTTTCATTATTGATTCTATTGAATGTTTCCAAAAATTGAATTTAAAAGATAACAATTTGTTGCTAGATTAATTGAAATATTGAAACCTTGGCAAGAAACTAACCTGTTTGATGAGTGAGTCAATCGAGATGTTCTTGACCTCACTACTGCTCTCTCGGAGAGTTGAATTGCGCCCTCGTGGTCCCTTCGCACTGCCGAGCATCCCTGACATCTCACCCTCCAGCATTGCACACACTGCACATACAGGGAAACAAACAAAATAAATAGCTGATTCGAGCAATATAAAGGGTTCAATGGGAACATCCCCCATTCAAGGGTCTTTGTGGCTCGATGGTTAAGCACCGGTCTAGCAATCTGGAGGTCTCCGGGTCGATTCCTGGCGAAGCCTATTTTTCTTTGCTCATTTTCAATCATTTAAAATATTTCCAGTCAGTTTCCTTTATGTTTGAATTCAAAATAAAGAGCTATATCATATGCAGAACCTTGCCAATGGATATGTGCTTATGGGCTTATAAACTTGCCAATTACAGGCCATTTTTATTAATCCATTCCTTTCAAGAATCTGAAATCCCATTGGACTTGGTATACAGCCAGCAACTAGTTAAAGATGTGAAATAGATGCAAAATAAATTCAGTTGAAGTTTTAACATTTGTAGGCCAAGTAGACTTTATTTAAGGTAACAGATGGAACATAATATACATTTTTAAATAAAATTAATCTAAAAGAATCTATTTAATGAAAGAAAATAATCATAAATAAATGCTAATCTTACCAATCATGGGCGTTACTTTGTTCTCTATGATCCTGATAAGCATCTGGTAGATGTGGATGCCCAGGTCGTTCATCACATGGCGGTACTCGGACAGGTCAAAGTTACGCAGACAGTGCTCTTTCTGCCGCTCCGTGTTCTTGGAGGAAAAGTTCTGGAAAGATAAAGAAATATTATGAATACATGAGATAAGAACAGAAGAGAGCACATTCAAAGGTGATGTCCAAGAGAAATGTTGAGTTTTGGTGCTCGAATTCAACAGACAGATCAAAGTTATGCAGACAGTGCTCATTCTTGCAGGAAAAGTTCTGGATAAAGAACAAATTAGGAATAAGTAGGAACCAGGGGCCCGTTTCATGAAAGGTTCTTAGCTAAGACTGTCGTAACTTTCACGTGACTGTGACTGATCTATGGACATACGGATGGCGTTTGTTCCGATCACTTAAGGACAAGGTTGGAAGTATAACAGCAAAGATGCTCTCATGCAACCGATGTTGCTGTAAATGTCAAAGTTATACCAAGGTTGTGTACGTTCAGAGATAAGACCCTTTCATGATACGGGGCCCAGGACTAATCACATTGGTCAAGACTGTTTACAAACTTCTAGTGTGACAGCATATTGCACTCTCCATATGCGTACAATCAGAATAACAACAAATTACATGGAGTAGACACTGACTTAGTAGTTTAGACTAAGTAGTCTACAAAAACACAGAACACTGTCGCTCAATACCAATATATATTAACATCCCCACAAACACACTTTTTATTCTCTTTTCCACAACTTGAATTTTAAAAAACCACAGAAATGTTGAGAACTAACCTCTTCCCCGCTGTACTGCTTGAGGTTGTGTAGGAGTCGTATCGTGTTGGTGAGCCAGAAGGAAACAAACTCAAAGTCTTCAAAGTGTTTCTGCAAACGAACAACAGTCAAATAAAAATGTTTGAACTTTCACAAATATAAGATAGTTACAAAGTTTCTGCAGAGGACAGAACAGTCAATTCTAAATTGTTAGACTTTCAGAAATATCAGATGTCTTCAAAGTGTTTCTGCAAATGAACAACAGTCAAATTTAAATCGTTAAATATTCAGAATTTTGAGACAGTATCTCATCAAGATGAAGTGAAAGTAGTGTCATATTTTCAAAAATGGACTTAACTTGAACATAAAGAAAATTGAATATCAAAACAAATTGTGTTTATATCGTTGTTTGGTTGGTTATACACATTCAATCAATTATGATTATTTACGCCTGGTACCGCCCTTTATCGTCACATTCCGATAGACGCGGCCAAGATTCAAACCTGGGCTGATTAGTGCGAAGAGTGGAGCTCTGACCACTAGACTAGAATTCCTCTTCATGTCAATCCTATTTTGATGGTTTGGCCTTGTAGTCTATCAGGTTATGTAAAGTAGCAATTTTTTTTGCTATAATCTTGGAAACAGTTTTTAATTTGGTATAAATACATTACTGATGAGAAAAAGTGATGTTTCCATTTTTTATTTTTGGTCCCAGGGTGCATTTTGGCGATTTTAAAGATAATTAGCTAATTTGCATATTTGTGAAATAAGGTCAGGGGTCATTTTCTATCTAGGAATAGTACAATATTGATAAAAACTAGTATTCTAGGGTATTTTGAGGCAAGGATTCCATTTCCGGTGCTTGTTTGTAAGTGCTGTATGGGAAACACTCTGAAATCCAAGATGGCTTCCGCTAATTTGCATATTTATGAATATTATTGATTTTCAGTGGCTACAGCCCCTAATAAGCAATAATTCCAGATTATTATTTGTCAGTTATGTTCTAAGTATGTATTTAAGATATCAAAGATGAATTGCCATCGTGGCAACCTCTAGCAATGCATATTATTTGCATAATTATGTATTTTACCTAATTTGCATATTCCCCCAAATCGAGTATATTGGGAACCCAGCAAGTAAAAAAGACAAGTAATACCATTTTTCCAAGGTTTTAGGGGGCAACGAATCCATTCATGATACTTATTTACCTGTATCACCTCGGCAACCCACATAAATCCAAGATGGCCACATTTGTCATTTTAAAGTAAATAATGCTATTTGCTACTTTAATGCCATTTAATTTATAAAAGTATGATTTGCTTACTGTAAGCAAACAACTACATTGTGATTCAAGTATTGTAGTTGCTCATTCCAATAATTACAAGTCAAAACATTATAATATCAATCTAATATAACCGAAATAATATAGTCGTGTATCATAACATGTGTAATTTAGGGAGCAGTCATCTTGGATTTGAGATGGATGCCATGGTGATACAGGTAAATAAGTATCATGAATGGATTCGTTGCCCCCTAAAACCTTGGAAAAGTGGTATTACTTGTCTTTTTTACTTGCCGGGTTCCCAATATACTCGATTTGGGGGAATATGCAAATTAGGTAAAATACATAATTATGCAAATAATATGCATTGCTAGAGGTTGCCACGATAGCAACTCATCTTTGATATCATAAATACATACTTAGAAAATAACTGACAAATAATAATCCGGAATTATTGCTTATTAGGGGCTGTAGCCACTGAAAATCAATAATATTCATAAATATGCAAATTAGGGGAAGCCATCTTGGATTTCAGAGTGTTTCCCATACAGCACTTACAAACGAGCACCGGAAATGGAATCCTTGCCTCAAAATACCCTAGAATACTAGTTTTTATCAATATTGTACTATCCCTAGATAGAAAATGACCCCTGACCTTATTTCACAAATATGCAAACTAGCTAATTATCTTTAAAATCGCCAAAATGCACCCTGGGACCAAAAAAAAAAATGGAAACATCACCTTTTCTCATCAGTAATGTATTTAGACCAAATTAAAAACTGTTTCCAAGATTATAGCAAAAAATTTCACAACATTTATTCATACTACATTAGGGGATATACTATTGTACTCAGGCAATTACTTTTTGATACAGAGTATGGAGTTCATATGGACAACACACAAAGCAACAGATTTGTTTTTTCCGTACAAAATGTTTCCAACAAAATCTACCAAACTCCCAAATCCCCAGTAAAACAAGGCAAAGTTTTGATTATATGTTTTTGTTGGTACAGTTTGTATGTAACACATTTCATAATTTCTTCTTGATACTAAATACCACAATATAAAATCCCCCGGCCTACAAATGTCTTGCACCGCCTACCTTGACCGTTTTCTTGATGCCGTTGATGACCCCTGTAAGAAGCCCTTTGACCTTCCTATCGTCATTGATGAAGTCTGCGTGACGGATGCACATGAAGACGATGTACGCCGGAAGGCCCGGGAGATGTCCCTCTGCTGTCACTGGCATGAATTCTGTAAGAAAATAAAAAATAAATTGCTCGTCATTTCTTTCCTGTATTATGCCATTCCAATCTAACTGCATCTAGTACCCTCAAAGTGAAATAAATAAAAATTCTTAAAGATGAACAGGGCTTTTAGTAGATTCTGTTTATCCTTTGCCCTGCATACTAACATCCTCATCAAAATAATGTCCACACTCTTTTGACCTTAATCATATCAACTAATCCCTAATCATCAAGTAAAAGCAAATTAAACCTAATCTCATAGAGGATATTAAGCATTCTAAGCTTTCTAACATCGTTCTGAAGAATAGTTTTGGTTTATCTTCTTGCTCGTATTCTAACATCCCTATTATACCTCCCCTCTCTCTCTGATATCCTTATCAAATCACATCACCTTAAAGGGATCTAGTAACTTTGTTGACATGTGCAAAAAGTGATGAATGGTTGATGCAATGTATATTGTTGTTATCTCATATGTCCACAGGGTATTGTGTGAAAATTTCAAGTCAAATGGACATTGCATGGCCAAGTAATGAGCGAAAATGCAAAGTGATAGTCAATAACTCACTGCACTCACTTTGTACACGGTAAGAAAAACTCCGGGGGAGTTTTTCTTATCTGAATACTTCGATCGTACATATCTTTGTAATGAAAGGGAAATTTGAAAAACCGAAACCTGTCCCTTGATTTTATTGGTAATACGAATACAATAAGGTACGAGGGAACAGCTAGAATTAAAATTTTATTTTGAGGATTTGGACAATGTTACTAAGTCCCTTTAAAACTTTCATCTCAAATAAAATTTGCATCAACTTTAAAGTTGAATAACATTCTCACCAACTATGAGGACCTTCAGTAGTTCCGGTTCGTCCTCTTGCTTGTATCCCAACTTCCCCAACATCATTTCTCTCTCTCTCTCTCTCTTTGATATTTTGTTCAAATCACATCACCTTAAAACTTTCTATCTCAAATAAAAATCACATTAAAAAAAAGCTGAATGAAATTCTCACCAACTGTGAGGACCTTCAGTAGTTTTGGTTCGTCCTCTTGCTTGTATCCCAAACATCCCCAGCACCATTTCTCTCTCTCTCTCTCTCTTTGATATTTTGTTCAAATCACATCACCTTAAAACTTTTTATCTCAAATAAAAATCACATAAAAAAAAAGCTGAATGAAATTTCTCACCAACTATGAGGACCTTCAGTAGTTTTGGTTCGTCCTCTTGCTTGTATTCAAGCATTCCCAGCGTCTCCTCCCTCTCCTTCACTCTCACGTTGGCGTGCGAGGACTCCGGCGTATCGCTGTACTCTGACGGGACGCCCGACAGGTGCGAGTCTGGAAAGTCGTTCGCCGTGGCAACTGTAAACAATGGTACGAATAATCTTGCTTAATTTCTACAGCGCTTCTCGAGCTTTAGAAGTGTTACCCTCTTTCTTCTTCAATATTGCTTTTCCTCTTAATATGTTCAACCTTTTTCCTATAGGCAATAGACCGGTTCACAAACAACCCAGGACCTACTGATGCACATTGTTCCTGGCAACCTGAAATCAGGTTGCCTGACACAGCAACACCTTTAGTAAGCAAGGTGGATTTGAGTGTTATTACATGATATGTTTAATATTACTATTAAATATGTATACCAGTCTATGATATTAATAATAGTAACATACATGTATAAATACACAATAAATATGTTGTCTTCAAACAAAATATTGTATTTTTGTGAGATGTGAGGCTTCTAATTAATTTGGGGGTGAACATGTACATGTGTGTAGGTGAAAAATTGAAATAAAAATAATGTTTTGATTGGTTTTCAATGCCTTGCAATGAATGCAATGTGATGGCACACATTCCAAACTTTGTATTGTGAATGGTGTGCATAAAACCATACCACGCAACAATGTCTTACACATTGGATTATTAGTGCAACACAAAGATGTATGAATCTTTGAAATACACAAAATTATATTTACTCTAAAAATATTTTATGTGATTCCAATTTTCCACTGCCCCTTTACCATTAAGCATGCCAAACTATATAATATGAATTCAGTCATGTGTTTTGATGGGAATTAGTGACAAAACACCTAAAAGAAATATATATATATATAGAAGTATAAAATAATCAATTTAGTAAGAAAGATATACTGTATATGTTCATTTGGATGTGGTTAGTCAAACTTAAGTGACAGTATGTTGAAACTAGCCCTGTAGTAAGTCGGTTATTTGGAAAACCGGTTAACCGACGGCAAAAACCGGTTAACCGAACGGGTAACCGGAAAAAAAAAAAAAAAAAAAAAAAAAATCTAATATCTGTCCGTTTTTTCAATTGGAATCAGCAGGGCAGTGCCATGTTAGTCTACAAACCGCTGTCAAGATGAAAGCCTTCAAATATCTCATCACAAATGATTCTTCTAAATCTGTTTTAAAGATATCACAATGTGTTGCCAATTTAAGGATTTTTCTAAATTATAGTGATTTACGCAATAATACAAATCATAAAAAAATAACTAAAGCAGGTAGAGTAACAAAATAGGGCTCTAAAAATAGAGAAATTTATGCTCTTTCTCCTCGTATACATTATATAACTTTTTATCTTCTTGCTGAAGTGTAGGACTACCAACCCACAAATATGTGGGACTCCGTCCTTGATGGGTTAAAACTTTAATCAACATAAAAACAATCACAAATAAATAAATACACATTTTTTTGTACTGTGAATCTGAATGGTATAACAAAATCAAAATAATGTCCTACATAATTAAGTAATACTTCTCAACTTAAAATAAATACAATTGCTTTTCTATTAATTATAAACAAAATATTGTCAATTTAAAAGTGTATCAAAATTGAAACAAATTTCCTTCAGCGTTCAGATGTACTCGAAGAATAAATGCTGTATCTTGGACTTCCAATGAAAAGATAGAACTAGGATGGGTATAATTAAAGAAAGGAAAAAGACACAAGGGTAGAAAGATTTCACAATGATAGAAAATGCTCTGCAGAAGACAAGGGGTGGAATTCACAAAGGAGGTTTGAAGGAGGTTTGTACAAACCATGGTTTGACCAAGGTTTACATCTATGGAATGTCATTTGTAAACTGATGGAGAAGGAATGTAAACTCCATACTTGTTAACAATGTTGATTTACAATTTACAGTATGCGAGCAGCATTCCATAGATGTAGACCATCATCAAACCATGGTTTGTACAAACCTCCTACAAACCTCCTTTGTGAATTCCACCCAAGCTGTTTGTGCAGTAAATGACAGTTATATCAAATGAATGCTAGCATTTATAAGCAACATTTTAAAGTTCAACAAGAGCAAGAGAAAGTGGAACAACAAAAGAAAAGAAGATAGAAAGAAAAAGATAAGTGACTTTTAAGTTTTCATCTATGTAAAGAGAGAGAGAAGTGTAGCCTTAATATAAAGCTGTTAACTTTTAGAGCCTTAGTGTGCAGTGCATCTAAAAACTATTGAAACAGCATGATAGACTTTCTAAAACAAAATACAGATTTACAGACCAAAGCAAGATCAAATGAATATACTCGATTAATTCGTTAGGCAGTAGCATTAATTTATGTTAGTATTTTATTTTTACTAAAGCGTGTTAGAGGCTGGTTCTAAATGTTATGGATATGCACATTAGGCCTAGTAGAGCAATTTGTATTAATTATATTGTTATGCACATACTGTAAACTAAAAGAAAGTAATTTTAATTTCACTGTTATCTTATACATTTAAATGAGAAAGCAATACAAATTAATAAAGTTAAGTAAAAAGTAAAATTCAGAGGACTTGAAGATATATGTATTATAGAGTAAAAGACCTAACAGTAGTTTTTTCTAAAATGTATCAATTAAGAGTAACAGGTAAAACCAACATTCCCTTTACACATATTATCATAGACATAGAAGTTTTAAAAACATCAATATTGGGGCAAAAATTAACTAATGTTCAGGGTCACAAAATTTAAAAGTAAATTAACCCGTTCCCTTTTGAGTTTCTGAAATCCCCATAGACTATGTACACAACCCACCCGGTTCTCGTAGTCAAGAGGTTAATTATGGACTTGCCAATCACTTCCCAATATTTTATTTTTCATGCACATGCAATTCCAGTGAATAACATTGATTAAATTTAAGTATAAAATACTTAGAAAGTCACTTGACATATATATTATATAATGAACACATATTTTAAAAACAATCATGCCACAGCACTTATAGCACATGCAGCACGGAGTTGAGGTATAGGAAGGGTATAAGAAGAATGAGAATAACAAGACATGTACAATGAAGAAAGATAAGAGGGCCGGAGAGACTTGCGCCTCTCGGTTAGGATGTACATTGGTTCGTCCAAGATACCAGTCTGACCTTTATTCTTCAGAGTACTTACTGAACCGTTGGCATAGCACCCAATAAGGGAACGCTACCATGCGGTATAGCCAGGAGGTGCGAAGGCGCAGGTAAGCAAGGTAGAAGAGCGCTACGTTAGGGTAACCATACGTCATCACGGCTGCAAGGAGAAAGGTCAGTGCCGTTGCCATACATTCTTTATCTCATGCATGCTCACGTTAGTACTTTTTTTAAAAGAAAACCTTTTGGATAATTTGCATTATTATTGTTACCAATATTAAAGGAGAAAGGTCAGTTCCGTTGCCATACAATTTTTTATCTCATGCATGCTCACGTTAGTACTTTTGAATATTTGAATATTAAAAAAATATCATTATAATATTTGTTTGTTTTGGGGTGGGGTGCTGCTTTTTATCTCATGCATGCTCACGTAAGTAATTTTGAATATAAGAATATTTCACAAATCATTATAACTGTTTTTTTGTTTTGTTCGGGTGCTGCTGGATGTTAATCAGCCATTCATGCCAGTTACATGTAGGTGACCATTATGTTTGATAATTTATTTTTTGAGGGGGGGGGGGGGGGGGGGGGAGAGAGTTGCGTCAGGTTAGGGCAGAGGGAAGAAGCAGAGTTAATTTGTATATTCTTACTTTTTTATAATTTGAGCTCTTACTTATTCATTTTAATTATTTTGCATACATGCAGTTTAAATTATTACTTTGACAGAGAGAGAGAAGCACAGTTAATTTTTTATATTCTGATTTTAGCATACATAATTTGAGCTCTATTTTCTTTGGATTATTTTGCATATTATGCGGACAAGTAGTCAGTTTGAATACATATTTTGTTTGGTACATACTATGCCTAGGTGGATATTATGATTGATTTACATGTTTGATTATGCTTGACATTATGTGACTGTGACTTTATATTGCAATATATGTATGTACGTATACAGTAACAATAGTGAAGAAATATGGTTGAATTTAATGCGTCAAATTAAAGTTATTGTATAATAGCGATACTGATACAGTTGTATATGTTTGCAATTATTGAGTATCAATAAACTATTATTCCCACGGTTTGAAACAGGTTTGAAGGTTTATTGCAAATAAATATCAAACTTAGTAAAGACAATACAGAATCAATAATCATCATTAAATATATGTAATATAACTAAATTATATTAGTATGGCCAAACATGTGAGTATCAGTTCAACAATATGTTTACCAACACATCACACAATATTGAACACTGTGGGTCATTTGAGGGCTTGAGTTTTTGATCCTAGGAGAATCTTCAGTCTTCTGAGAGGCTAACTGGGCACTGATGAAGACTCTGCTAGGATTGAAACATTAGGCCCACAATTGACTCTAATTCTATTAATCAGGTAATTTATAGTAGATCAGCAGTTTGCCAGCAGTCGTTTTCATTAATTATATTCAAAAGCATTACAAACAGAAACAAAAAAGAGGTTTAATTCCACAACAATGTTAGTATCAAATTTGATCCTGAAATCTTCCCCACCTTTGTTTTTTTTACAAGGTTAAATATTTTGTTCACATCATCCTTAATTAATTTAGTAATAACTCTGTTCATATTGTATTATCACAACACCGTCAATCACTGCACACAACTACATATTGTATACTAACCCCGGGGAGACAAGTCAAAGAATTCTTGAGGGGAAATGAAAACCAGAATTTCTTTATCACAACCAATAAGCTTCATACTCTCTATATATACCACATTACATGGTTTTTACAATAAATAGGGATACTAAATAACATATTTATTTGTATGGAGTTCAGTTATCTTTTTGTTAAGTTGAGTTCTGTATACCATCTTTTAGGTTGGAAGTTACTATATATGCTATGCAATTGGGGTATACAATGTAGTTATTAAATGCACACAAGAGCTACATTTGGTTTCTAAATGGCTCCAAAGTACAAAATGTGACTTAGGGCCCTTCTCTTTCTAAACCGACAATATTAGCAAGGAACTATTTTGAATAGATTCAAGCTTTTGATAATCTTTCTACATTTTAATTCATGCAGTATGAATAAGAATGGTAAGAATAATATGTTTTCAAAAATTATCAAAGTCTGCATTCATTTATTAACTTTAACCGCATGCAACTTTGAATCAAGTGGATTCAGCAGATGGTCAAAAAACATGCAATCAATGCAAAACTATACAGATCTTCACTACCCTCTATACACAGGCTCTACACAGGCAACCTGTTTTTGTTTTTTTAAAGAATAGACTGGGGAAGTTAATACACAAAATAATCAGATGAATAGCATATGTTGGTAGCTTTCAGAGGTCAGATAGCATATTAAGGAAAAAGAAGACGAAGATCAGGGATACCCTATGTGCCTTTGACTGGTCAGAAGCAATAGGTTTTTATTTACATGTAAAGCCCGGCGCAGACAGAGCCGACTCGACCCGATCCGACTGGTTTTCAGTCAGGCTAGAGTCAATTTCGCTCAGTCGGAGCCGATCCAACATGTTGAATTGGCCTCGAATGATCCCCGACTGGCACTGGAAAAACCGTAGTCCTGAGGCAGCGCATACTGAGTTAAACAGGCTGAAAACCAGTCGGATCGGGTCGAGTCGGCTCTGTCTGCGCCGGGCATAAGATGAATTCTCCAAAGGTCCTAGGCACTTAATAAAAATAGTCAACATTTTATATAAAGTTGCGAATGGTGTGGTTCCATATGAAAGGAAATAAGATGGGGAAGAGAGTAATGACAGAGTTGTGTGTGTTAGCTCATCTTACCTCCCCCTAGGTCATGGACTGATGATGATGACTGCAGTCTCTTGTGAGCCGCCTTCAACTGTTTCTTGAGTTTCTTCACAAATTTCTCCAGGTACTCCACCTTCTCCATCAGATTCTATTCAAATAATTCAAGGAGAAACAAATTGAATGAAGAATTGTTTTGTTTTGCAAGAATATAACGAAATAATAACAAATGTAATGGTCCTCAAATCTTATTATTGAAGACACTTTAAAACTATAAATATAATTTATATATAATTAAAATAATACAGCCCATCATCATTACTAACAAACCACTAACATTACTAACAAACCACCAACATATACACACACACACACACACCCCCAGCACCATCACCATCACCGCTGTCGCCGCTGCCACCACCACCACCACCATCATCAGTGATGATCGCCATCGCCACCGCCACCGTCATCATCACCACCACCACCACCACCACCACCACCATCATCATCACCACCATCACCACCACCATCATCCCTCCTAATAAGTGTGCATTTGTTGACTTACAATGTTCTCGTTGGTGAGTCTGGAGAGTTCATACTGGATTGCTTGGCTCACCCTGGCATTAGTCGGCAGCTTCAGGTTCTGCAGGAAAGAATTAACAAGAGTTACACATTGATTAAGATTTATATATAATCATCTTAAAGGGTACCACCACCCAAAAATAATATTCTTATGAAAGAAAGGTAACATCTTTAGTATTCCATTCCATCAACAAGTTCACAAAAATATGTTTCCAGAAAAAATATATATAATTGGAAAACGCATCACCATTCTAAAGCATGCGTTCATGCGGTCTGAATTGCGAAGACTAATGTGTGCGGAACGAACGAATCGCCCGGGAATCTATTGTCTACAAACGTACGCGTGAATAGCATTGGCGCACTCGCAAATGGTTGGCCCGTATGGAACCAGGAAATAGTAGTGGTTCCGTATTAAGTGGTGGAAATTAATTGCTTTGTTTATGAATTACACAACCCTTTGCAAAATGTTGGGTATATATTTGATATCACAAAACGGTACCAAAACATATAATAATGTGTTGTTCTTTGCCTGGTGGTCCCCTTTAACAAATCACAGAAAAGGTATTTCTGCTTTGATGCAGGGGTTGGCCAAGTGCTCAGACTTTTATAAAATACCTTACTTTTAGAAAATTACAATATCCATATATATTTTAGATCTCGATCCCTCTGAAACGGATCAAAATGGTTTAACTAATGAGTGATGCTCTGCTGTTTAGTATTGTCTTTCAAAAGCTGCCATTATATACAGACATTTTCTTTGATATCACAAACCTGATATTGGTGTATTGAATTTTTACCTCTCCGATGATGCTCTGTTGTCTCTCGTTGTCCTTCTTGAGCTGTTCCATCTGGTCCTTGAGTTCAGCCTTCTCATAGTCATGGTTCATACGCAAGGCCTGAATCTCCTTCTCAAGTATTCTATATGGAATGTAGAAACCATCAGGAAAAAAAACTTTGTTGAAACCGTTCTTATACTGCAAAATAAACCAGATGCATCTGGAATACCACTCGGACCAAAGCGTTCTTATTCTACAAAATGAACCAGCAAAATCTGCAAAACCACTCACCCCAAAACATTCTTATTCTATTAAAATGACCAAGTGAAATCTGGAACACCACTCAGCCCAAATCGGGAAATCATAATTATTGGCAGTACGATATACGTCCACTTGGAACGATTGAATAATAATGTACCTTGGAACTGAAAATTAATTATCAGAGTCCATGGAGGGCCTGAGCTCAATTAATCAATTAATTAATATTAATTTAATAAATTATAACTATGTGTAGAACATTGCAAATTAAGTATTCTCTATCATCTGAATAAAGAATATGACAGGCGATCTTAAAGTGAAACCAGTAAAGTGTCTAACTCCACGAAAATTACTTGGAGTTTCCACATTTCTCTTCTACCGTGCCGTTTGGCTTATGGTAAGAGATGAATAAAATAGGGTTAGAGTTTTAAAAATGCCCCTTAGTGTGACGATATCTATCATTGATAATCATTCAGCTCAAGAGCGTTACTTAATGAACGGTCATAAACCTCATACACGTTATACAGTAATTCGTTGCAAAAGCCGACGCAAATTTTCGCTTTTTTAACCAGGAAAGCAGTGTTCTTTTTCAATGAAACTTTCACACATCATTTGGACATATCTTACAATGATTTTGGTATAGGATTGAAGTCTCAAATGTAATTTTGGACAATATCTGACACTTTACAGGTGCACCTTTAAGTGAACATTTAATAAAACAATTTTTTTTAAATTTTACTATTTATACTTC